>VZUI01098075.1:0-52005 GCA_013401135.1 Cettia cetti | reverse complement strand
GCAGATATCCCTGCAGGGAGGAGGGGTCCTGGAAGGGATAAGAACCCTGCCCCAGCTGCTGGAACAGCAGATATCCCCAGAGCTGTGAGGGACAGGTCCTGGAAGGGATAAGAGCCCTGCCCCAGCTGGTTTAACAGCTGCCCATGAACAGGAGACACCCACCCCCTCCCCCTGGAGTTACGAGGGATGGGTTATACAAGAGATAAAGAAAAAACCCAAACACATCCCCAACCAGTTTCAAGAGACGGAAAATAGAATAATTTTTTTTGTTGTTGTTTGTTATATAACCCAAGAGAAGGAAACCCAAGTTTCCTACCTGGGATATGTTCCCTACCCAGGATACATTCCCTGCTTTGGATTTGTTCCCTGCCTGGGGTATGTTCCCAACCATCCCATTCCTGTGATCAGACACTCAGAACAGTTTGTTCAAACAGAACAGTTTGTCTGTAGGAGTTCCCCAGGTGTCCAGCCTGAGCTGCTCCCAGGTTGTTGTGGTGGTGATGGCAGCAGAGCTTTAGCTCCGTTTCAGAGGAGCAAATCCCCCTTTTCCCTGGAGCTCATCCCTGCTGAGCTGCTGAAGGAGCAGTGGGCGTCACCTCAGGAGGCACAGCTCAGCAGAACCACTCAGGAAAGCTGCAGCCAGCCAGGATCAGGAGCTGGCAGAATACCCTTGCAAGTCTGTGCCTGGAGTTTGCAGCTGTGCCCATCCCAAAGGGCTGGGATCGCTGCCCTTGGAGCCTGCAGGGAGCTGCAGTGGGTGCTGCACAGGCAGGAGGACACCAAAGGTGACACAGCTCCACAGCATGGCACAGGGCGGCCCTGAAGACCCAGGAGCATCCAAAAATCTGGGCAGGGCCTTGGGTGTGTGTCTTTGAGGAGAGCAGCAGTTCCTTAAGCATTCAGCAGGCAAAGCGGGCGATCGCTTCCTGCTCATTTATGCGTGAGGTATCTCTGCACATCTCTGCAAAGGAATCTTCTAAGAAAATAATGCATGTGGCAAAAAGCCAGCCAGGGGAGCAGCTAGAGGAAAAGTAACTGAAGTGCTTTGATTCCAGCCATGAATATTCTAAGCAGACAGATACATGTCAACTTTACCTGCTACCTTTCGCACACGCATTTTGTTTAAACTCGGTTCTGTGCAGAAAACATTAGATGCTTTTGACACTCCTGCTGCCCACATTACTTTTAACAACTCATCTGTGGAAGCTTTTTCAGAGCCTAGGGGTGTTGTACTTGAGTGTGTTCACTCTTCTCAACTTCTCCTGGTTTGTGGGGGTTTTTTTAAACAAGTTTAATGAAACACATATTTAATTAGCAACACTCTACTGAATAAATACAAACAGATATGCCCCTGCACACAACGCCACTGAAGAAGAATATCAGTGTGAATTTTAAAAATTAAAGCCAACGTTACAAAAGGCAAATATGTTGAATAAATAATGGCTGCTGCTATTTACAAAGCACACAAGCCAAGAAGGGAACCTCCCTTGTAAAAATGAGACAATCGGGGGAAAAAACACAGAAAAGCTGAAAGTATTTGCCATAGAATTTTATTTCTTTCTCTTTCATTCCATTCCTTTGGGAGACGGTCTAGTTCTTTTTATTACTCTTGTGGATGTGTCGAGGAACCTGCAGTAGAGGGGATGAGAGCTTGGGTGCTGATGGCAGAGGAGCAAGAGCAGAGCTGCCTCCAGTGCAGGAGCTGCTCCTCTCACAGCTCGGGCCACAGTGCTGCCATCCCTTGGGCAGGTGTTTCTGTTCTTAGGGTGGCTGTTTAGACATTTCAGAATCCTCGAGACTTTTTGGTGAAGCAGAAAGTACAGGCTGAAGCTATTTTTGTATCGCATTAATATCTTTGTTCCTTTTATTTTCACCTATTTTCAGTATGTTCTGTTCCTGTTCTGTCTGTAGTGACGCTGTGCACTGAAGGGTGTTTGATTTTTAGGTATGACTAAGTTTCAGTGGTAGACCATAAAAATTCTTCACAGGGCCAGATTTGGGTGTATTTATCAAATAAAACCAGTCCTGTATTCTCAACACAGATAAAACAATTATCACTCTGCAACGTAGAGGCTATAGTTTCTTTATTTTAGAAAACTCCAGAGGTAAACATGCAACAGAATTATCAACTGTTTGCTAAGATTTATAGGAGTAATTTGTTATCACACTTATTTTCTGCTACAATACTGAGGTTGGGAGCAATGATAAATGCATAATTCAAGGGCTTGCATAATGCACCCTTAAGTATTTAAAGATATTCCTGTAGGATCCTGACCATCCATTTCTGCTTTCTTAGTCAAACTGTGTATTTCAAATCACCTTTTTTTTTTTTTTTAATCTTGAATTTTAAAAAGGTTCCCTTTCAGTATAATTATGATCTGTACTCTGCCAGCTTGTGTCTAACCAAACTCTTTGCCCTGGGGATTTGAGGACGTTGAATAAGTAGTGCTGTGGAGCAGCAACACATTTTCTCTTAAGATTCAAACACAGAAATAAAGAACAAACTAATGATCAAGAGGTAGTCTCACACAGACCTCGAGTATTCTGTAATGATATACAGACATATTTCTGCTTTTCAAAACAAAAATATATCCAAGACTGAACCCAGAGCTCATGTTCTGAAAGTACTGGTTATTATTCACAGTTAACAGATAAATGAAAAGCTTGTTTGTACCAGGTACATATCTCATACATTCAAGCTTATATTCAGTATTTATTCTTATCACCCACTTTCATCTGTGTAAGCAGGAGAAGCTTCCCATGACAAGCCAAGGGCCAGGAAGAACCAGCAGAGGTTATTCACACAGCAATATTGCAGAGCAACCCCAGTCTGCAACTCCAGTGTGGGCTGAGCCATTCACTGCCACCCCTGCACACACACAAGGAGCCCCAGACTGCAGCTCTCTTACCTGCAGCTGCTTTTCCTGCAGCC
Source organism: Cettia cetti (assembly GCA_013401135.1). Lineage (NCBI taxonomy): Eukaryota > Metazoa > Chordata > Aves > Passeriformes > Sylviidae > Cettia > Cettia cetti. The sequence continues at coordinate 49,073 of VZUI01098075.1, read as the reverse complement.
CCTTTACCTGCAGAATCCTTCACCTGCAGCCCCTTCACCTGCAGCTGCTTTCCCTGAAGTGCAGAGCTGCAGAGCAGGGCTCCCTCCTGTGCAGCAGTGACTTGGTGAATGATGACACCATCATTCCAAACCATTTCCCTCTCCTCTCTTCTTCCCCTGCTTTATGTGCTGGCCATGAGGCCACAGGGTCTGAGGTGTCCCTGGGGCCAGCTGTGCTGGCTGTGTCCCCTGCCAGCCCCTGGGCACCCCCAGCCACTCACTGTGGGGTGAGGAGCAGAAGAGGAACCTTGGCTCTGTGTCAGCTCTACTCAGGGACAGCAAAAGCACCCCAGAATTATCAGCACTTCCCAGCACAAACCCAAAGCACAGCCCCATAATGGCTGCTCTGAAGAAATTAACTTTATTACAGTCAAAACCAGCACGGCACTCCTGGGCTTTATTCCCTCTTTTCCCTGGACCTAGCAGGATTAAAAGGAAGGAACTCCTACATAGGTTTGTGGCTCTGATGGCTGCTGCTGTTGGCTTTGGATGCAGTGAGCCAGAATTCTAGAAAAAGAGCTGTTTCTGTGGGGAATAAATTTATGTAAAGATAGAAATTAGAGGAGAAATTCCTTCCTTAGTGCAAGATCAAAGGGAAGGACATGGGTATAAAATTCATCTTTGATTGCTGATGAATTCTGAGCTGACTCTATCCTCATTCAGGTCTGGAGACTGGAGATCAGGAATGATTTCTCTTGACCTTTCTGCATGACTTTTCCTTTTTGTTGGGTTTTGTTTGAGATCCTTTGTGTGTGTGTATGGTTTGAGTTTTGGTTAATTTGGGCAAATTTTAATAGGAAAATTTATTGCAATGTCAGTAAAAATCTTGTAGATTTTGGGAGCACTGTGCTTTTGCTGTCTGCCTTCAGGACCTGTAGAGTTAGACCAGAGTTGAAGACTTGGAAATCCCACCTGCACAGTTCCTTAATGCAGAACTGCTTTAGAACGATGTAATACAGTCACTGTGGGAGTGGAGATCATTCTCAGGATCATAGCAGTGGAGGAATTCATCCATGAGACTGTATCTTTATTAAGCTCAGCTTCACACTATTAAGAAGTCTTGAGATTGCCTGTCCTTTTAATGGACTGTAAGTTCACTCTCAAAACGATGCTATAAAATGATTCAAAGTGTATCTGCCCAAAATACAGAAACTCTCATCCTGTGTATTTACCAAAGCAGCCAGAGTTCCTTGTGAAGAAAATAAAATAAGAGAATGCTTTATTATTTCTTAGATGTGGCATAGTCAAAGGGCATGCACATAAAAATATATGTGTTGAAAAGAAATATGACAAAAATACTCTTCTAAAAGCTCCTTGAGGAATATCAGATGGATCCAGTGATTCAAATGTGAACAGCATTTTCACATTGGTGGTCCATTAGTCCATCTTTTCCAATGAACCTGAAGATAAGACATTGCAATGCAGTCTGGACACGCTTTCCCCTCATCTTCTGTTACTAAGCAACTTGGGTGAAAATGGAAAGATGAACTCACTGGTATTGATGTGGTGAGTAGGAGCACATCTAGGCTGCAAAACAGGATGTTTCCTTGGAAGAGAGAAAAATTATATTTCCGAACAACAATGAAAGCCCAAATTAAACCAAGCAATGATGCACACCTCCTTGCTGCTTCTCCAGATTTTGTTTAAAAACACAAGACAAATCCAAGGAGAATTTCAGCTGGACACTCATCCTGTTTCCTTCCTGCCTCAGACAGACGTTGGATGAAAACCTGGCTTAATGTGTGCATTGAAAGGGGCACAGTGCAGCAATCTGTCACCTCCCCACTCCTGCCCCAGCCCTGCTGCCAGAGCAGAGGCATTCACTCCAAATTGTGCAGGTTATTCAGTTTACATGGTCATGAAGGAAGAACTGCAGCAGCAAAACACAACTCTGAAAGGCAGTGATGAGAGTAGAAAGTGAACTGGAGCGCTGTTGCTGGAGAAGAATGGGAAGAGTAAAATGGCTCAGTGTAGGCTTGGAAAGTTTTTAAGATGTGGTAGAATGCAGCTCTCAAGTCAGCCCTGAAAGCCTGGCTAAGAGAATTGGGAGGTAAATACAAGCATTCCCTGCAGCGCTTTGTAGTTTCACTTTAGAAGGACTGGGGAGAAACAGAAAGATACTAAATGAATTGAGAACTTTAATCAAAAGGACTAAAAAAGAGATAAGCTGACTAGAGGAAAAAAAAAAAATGCAGGTTAGCAAACAAAGAACAAAGAGAGTGTTTGAATACAATTACCAAGAAATAAGGAATAGAAATAGGGCACTCATGCAGACAGAGAACAGGGAGGGAAGGTTGAGGAAGACAGGATTTTCTGAAGATCCATATGGAGTTGTGCAGAAGGTATCGGAGGGAAAAAGGATGCAGAAGTTCATCTGCCTCTGAGAACCTAATTGAAGTGAAGGATGGAAATTGGGTCAGAAAAAAATAACAAAACCCTCCTTCTCTTCCTCCCCACTTTTCCTTCTCTTCCTTTAATATTTATGTGCGTTATTAAAGAAACATTTCTGGAAGGCAGAGAGAGCAGAAGCTGTAAGTATCCCTGCAGAGAATACCTTGCTACAGCAAAATGTTCAACATTTGAATCTGACTCCCTCTGAACACAGGAACAAGGAATGGAAAGTGCAAATGACAGTGGGAAGGTGCCTGGGAAAGGCCAAACAGACAAATGAGAGTGCAGCCAAGGTGATAAAGGAGACACAGAAGAGGGCAGCGAGCAAAAGCAGTGACAGGGCTGGGGGACAGGAGGGATGGCCCTGCAGTGAGGAGCAGCGTGCCAGAGCCAGGGTTTGACATCAGCAGCAAATGGATGGGAGTCTCTAAAGCTGCAGTGGATGGATCTCAGCTCCTCTGGCTGCACCCCAAGGAAGCACTGCAGTGGGCTTGTGGCGGGGCAGCAGGAGCAGAGTTTGTCATGCTAAAGCAAACAGACAGCCCCCACCTTGCTGAACCCTGTAGTAAATAGGATATTGACAGTCTGTTCTCAGTGAAAACACCTTCCAGAGTGGCAGCAAACAGCACTTCAATGGATTTGGTTTGTCTCTTGAAGCTGTAGTCTAACAAACCTTTCTTTTGGTGGCAGTGATGGCTTAACAGTTTGTACCCATGTCCTTGTCACCTGCCCCTGGTGACACTGAGCTGCTCGGGGCAGGTGCTGGCCACACCTTGGGCCAGCTCAGAACACATCACCCAAATGAGCTGTCCTGGTGCAGTGTGGGCTGGGCACCACAGTCTGTGGGCTGTGGACTGGCAGTGGAGCAACCAGAGAATGCACATGTGCACCACTGGCCTCCCCAGTGGAAAGACAAAAGGAATTTGGCTCATTTAATTTGCATGGGGGTGGTAAAATGACACAGATATATTGATATATCTGATGCTTGGAATAAACTAATGTTCTGGCCCTGGTGCCCTGAGTAGGGCTAGAGATAAGTGGCTTGGAAGTCTGATTTGGGTCTTTACAATAGCTTAAATGTTTCCATCACTAGTAAAGCTTCAGTTGTTCCATGAGGGACCTGTCTTTTCCACCATGGAGTTTCTTTCTGTTGACATGTTGGATGTTGAGACTTAAACACATTTATTTGATTGTAAACCTCATCGGAGCAGCTTGGTTTACCAGGTACTGTTCTTTCATATTAAATAGCAGAGTTTAATTTTAATACAGCTGAAGGGGGTGGTCTTATTGCTCAAAACACTGAGCACAAAGAGGTTTGACTTGAAAAAAAACTTGAAGATTTCTCTGTGTCTTGTTGCAAATGCAGGAGCAGAAAGGTGGGTGAAAGAGAAGTGTGTCAGGTTTCTAGAGCAGCAAGTACAAGTATTGCCCCCCAAATAAGCTGAGAATATCTTCTTTTGACTTGGGACCTGAATGCTGAAACAGCTTGGGTTTCTGAACAAGAAACTCCTGATTATTCTTTGGATCTTTTTTCTTTCGTGTGGATTTGAAGAAAGAGAATTTCATCTCTACTTCTGCTGTAGGACTGGCTTGTTGTGAATATTTATCTGGCTCACACAAGCGACTCTGTGTCCCAATGGAAACAACTCAAGGAAGCCCAAAGTACCAGGGGCCTCCCAGGGTCAGTACTTTATGCTGTGCTTTTTGAGACACCTAATTTGAGAGGCAAGAATGTTTGCTTCCTTCCCAAGGATAAGTGCATGCTTCACACAATGGGGAATTCTCAATTGTGCCTCTTTCTCTGCAATGACTCTTAAGATATTGATACTTTGGTATCCTGAATCTGGGTTAAAAAATGTTGCTGGGTTATTTGTTAATAAAATGTGCAGCACTCTGCCACGGTGTCTTATAGCAGGTGAATTACCTGACTTAGCCCTTGATGCCATGATGGAAACTTGGATTGTTTTTCTACTTTCATAACCCCCCCCCTTGAAACAGCAGAAAGATGCAAACACTCAATTTCTTACTCACCAGGTAGGCTTCATTCCCATGTAGGCATTCTGCCAACAATTACAGGTTGCAGTTGGCCAGATAGAATTTTAATTCTGTCCTTTTTGGTCACCTAGGAAAACTGGTGGTAACAACTAAGGAAAGTGAACAAATTCCTGGCAAAACTGAAACACCCAGTACTTCAAAAGGCAATGTATAAAGTAGTATATAAAATGACAACATCTAAAAGCTGCAACAATCCCCTGAGGGTGTCCCATTTCTAGCTTGGAAAAGAATAATGGTTAAGATCTATCAAATACCAGATTACTCAGTTCATTGCAAGTAGTTGAGGACTGCATTAATCAAGAGAGGTAGCTGTTGTGAAATGCCATGGTTACAGTGAGAGAGCATGTTTGTTTGTTTGCCTTTCTGTGTAATCAAGCACACAAAGTTGGGTGAAACAAACAGATTAAGGAGCAAGAAATGAACAATGAAATTATTAACAGGCTAACAGCAGGCCCACTCCTTTGGACGAGGCAGACTCATACTCTGCAGGTGTCAGATGATCTGATTTAGGCATCCAGATGATTCTTCATTACTGCTCTAACCTGCTGAATCAATTAGCTCTCTCATTAGTGGCTTCACCATGGTATTCATCTCTCAGTGAGACTGTATTGCCACTGCAGGGTTTTAGGGGGCATTAATGGCCCCTTCCCAAAGGCTGCCTGTGGCAGGCAGGGGTGGCAGTGCCTCCCTGCCCTGGGGTGCTCCCCCAGCTCCACTCTGAGGGCAGAGCTGTGGGTGGCTGCTGCCCAGGATTGCCATCACTGCTCCTGCTGAAACAACACAGAGACACCCTGAGTGCTGCTGGCACCTCCCAGGGTATCTCAGCGAGGCCTGTTGAGCACATCCTGAACTTCTACCCCTGCGTTTCTTTATTCAGATCAATGTATTTGTGTGCCCATGGTGCACAAACAGGTGATCTCCCTGGGGGCTGTTTTAGGCCCCTGTGGGTGCACAGGTGGACGTGGCACCAGTCAGTTTTACTGCTCTTGGATCCAAACCAGCTCAAGAGGAGTTCTGTACTCACCCACAGCACTGTGTTTCACCACTCAGCTGCATCTTTTGAGTTATTTGGCTTTAATCAGCGGCGTTAGGATGATAGAATGGGAAAATGAGGCCCATCACCCTCAGCCAGCACAGACATACTGTCCTACCTACAGAGAGAACATTTCCAAACTTGAGAGAGGAGAGGGATCTCACTGGGAGCTGTGCCTGAGTGAGCAGGACAGAATGGGGCTACTGTTTGTAACCAGCAGGGAGATGGAAGGAAACACCTGCTTTGGTTTTCAGAGAGAGATTAGTGTTAGTGATGGACGTGTTTTTGCAGGGTTAGGCTGGCAGGCCTCTGCTGACAGCACCACCCTCCCCTCTGTCCTCTGCATTTTCTGTACCTACTTCAAATGGGTTTGCATGTCTCAAAGGGCCTGAACACTTAGGAGCAAAACCCCATCCTCCTGCAGATCAGGAGAGACTGAAACAGCTCAGATATGAGAATGAAGAGCTGCCTGACACCCAGGACAGGCTGAGTGCTGCTGGAGCTGGAGTCTGAGCGAGGATAATAAGAACATGTGGTCATTGGGGGGAGCAGGGAATCACCATGCACCAAGCCATGTTTTCAGGCTCTATTTTGAGATTGTCAAGAGTTTCTCTCTTAGCAGCCCAGGCATGTCTATTGATTTGCATGCTGTGCTTTCTGCTCGACAGATATGCCATAGATTTCTGAATACTTGCAGCTTAAAAAGAAAATTCAGCAGCCAAGGAGAGCAATTCGAGGGCTGATCTCACTTCAGTCTTCTCAGGCACAGTTACTTCTTCAAGAATAAGAAAGAGAAATAATGATATCAAATCAATAGTAAGGGAATGAGTCAAAAAAACATTGTAGGGCATGAGGATGTAAGAGAAAGGAAAAATTGCTGGTAAATGAACTGGACCAAATCCTGATGCTCCCTGAATAGGTGTGAAGCCAGCAGGCAGGATTTGGCCCTTGATGATTGATTATAACTCCCTTTTCCTGACAATTTACTGACGCTTTCGGTGAAATTATTTCTAAAAAAAAAAAAAAAAAAAAAGAGAGACGTGTGTGTCAGTGTAAACACTGTGATCAGTTAAATGCTAACTAGCATGGGTTTGTGAAGTCTCATTCGTTAATCTTTCAGACTGTGCAAGAGAAGATGCTTTTGAAGTGCAAAGTATTATCATTATCCTGATACGTTCATAGAGCAGGTTCTGTGCCTCATTCAGATGTGAGGACACTGAAAGTGGCACACGAGGGTGCCAGATCTGTGCCAGATCCCAACTCTCTGCTGGCTTCCCCATATTCTTCTCACCTGGAAGGGGTGACAAGCTTTCTGATGTGCAGCGCCTTGAAATTCCCTCTTTAATTTCCTGCTCTCCGTGCTTGAGCTGCTCTGACACCTGCTTTGCTGCTGAAGACTGCTGGTAGATTATTTCCATTTTGTGAGGCATGTCCAGCTCAGGTACCTCTGACTATGTCATCAAACTTAGACACAATTCAACATATTCCCCTTGGTCTGCTTGTACACAAAGAAACAGATCCTGGAGAATTGGTAGGAAGGGCAGAGACTGTAGTGAGGAGCTGCAGGGAATTTCTGCATTCCCAGAGTGATGGGGCTTAGAATTTTTGGGAATTTCTGCATCAGTGATGGGGTCATGAGCTGCAGGGAATTTCTGTATTCCCAGAGTGATGGGGCTCTGAATTTTTGGGCATTTCTGCATTCCCACAGCGATGGGAAGGCAGCTGTGAGCCTGCTCTGCCTGCCCTCCTGGTGAGCAGCTCAGGTCACTGCTCCTGGGCCACTGAGTCCTGCTGGGAGCTAAAGAACACTGCCCTGGGCTCAGCAGAGTGCCACACAAACTCACACTGGCTGTGAGTGTGGCCACTTGCTCATTACGAGCTGTCCCTTGTTAAATACACAAAAAAAAAGGGAGTGAAAATCAGTGTCACCAACTCCTATGGGTGACCCAACAGGTCTGATATGGTTTGGCCTCATGACACCTTGGAAGGGAGCTGAAGGGCAGACAGGTGGACACTTGTGCAGCCTCCCCAGGGAAAGGGGGGCATGGATGGGGACAGTGAGGAATAAGCTGGCTTTTGAATGCCTTGCACATCCTGGGATAGGTGCAGGCATCTGTGCTGGGCGTCCACAGCCAGCTGAGAAATCCCAGTGCCTTGTAGGAGCAAAGAACCACCTGTTGCTGTTTAAACCATTGCACTTCTCCCATCTGAAGCCTCTTCCAGTCCTTTATCTTTATCCTTAAAGCAGCAGTAGCCAGCTTTTGAAAGCACTACATCACAGTCCAGCACAGCTCCCTGCGAGGGAGCAGTACATCACAGACCCTCACTGGGTTCTCTGCCCCTCGTTTTTTCTTCTCTTCTTCAGAAAAACCTGCCTGTGTCAGGCTCCTTGGATAAAGCTGTGAGTGTTGGAGGGGGCTCAGCTCCCTCCTGCACAGCTGCTCAGGAGGGAGGTTCAGGGAAAAGCCTCCTGTGTGTAATCTCAATTATCGATAAATAAGTGAAAATTGATGTTTGGCCCTGGAGTTCAGTGCTTGAAAATGCCAATGAAGTAAATGGGGCTATAAAATCACTGACTTAAGCATCTGTCATACTAAAGAATCTGTAAAGCAGCGTGGCACAGGCACAAGGTATGCTTATCTCCAGGGACAAGAATAACTCGCAGCGGAGCTGAGCAGGAATGAGAATTCTCCCATGGGGATTTGCAGAAAGAACATCACCGAAATTTTTCTGGAGAGCTAACTTTTTTCCCTCTGTGAAAATTAAAAAGGACAGGGGAAGGTTGGGGGAATGGGAAAAACTTTTCTCTTTTTTTATTACCTTTTTTTTTGTGTGAGTCTGCTGGGATGCCATGTGCAAGTACAAAACTTTCTCCTTCTTCTTTCTCATGTTTGTGTTTTTTAGACAGAAAATTGCAAGACATTCAAAAATAAGGAAAAATGTAGCCTCAGTTTATTTCTTGCTTTCCATCTACCAAGAGGTGCAAGCCATTCACAGAAAACATCGAAAACTCTATTTTCTGTAAATTACATTTTCAGTTTTAAAATTTGTTTCACCAAAGTTCTTGCTTTCTGTGAAAGAAAGTCTTCTGTTACAAAAGGGGGTTTTTTTGTTCAAAAACATTCAACCAATCATAGTACTTAGGAATACTGGTCCTCTTTTAACTCTTTTTTATCATTGTAATTTTTTTCTTATTTCTTTGCCTTACCTTGATTTTAAGGTTTTCTTTGCTTACCAAATTAATTTCATATTTTCCTCATCTGCTTTGCATCATTTTACCTGAGCTGTTTATTTTTTAGCCAACCCTCTACAGAGGTAAAAATCATAAGAAATAGCAAAAAAACCCCCAAACCTGAATATTTTGAAAATAAGTTAGACCTGGAGACAGCAAACTGCAATGTTTCACTCTGGTGATGTGTGACTTGAATGCTGATTCCATGGGTGATACATCTCTTGAATGAGATGTGCTTTGCATTCTTCAGTGCTGTACACAACAAGTTAAATTTAAAAATCTCACAGCCCTAAAGTTAATCTTTAAAATATGTTTTCATGGATAGTGTGAAAGAATTGCTGAAGCATCTACCATTGATTCTCACCTGCTCTTAATAGCTCTCAGTACTGAGTCCTAATTTCTGCATGCTGTTCAACTTTACTTATGTGTGTTTAGCACGTGAATCCTGACAAGTTGGACAGCTCTTCACAACTTTCAGAAGCTTTAAGGGATCAAGTAGTTAATTAATTTCTGCTTACACAGAACCCAGAGATACTTCACAAACTTCCTCCCCCATGTCCTCAAACAAATGAAGTTACTGGAGAAGCCCCTGCCTCTTGAAATAACAAATCTATTTTGCTACAGGAAGGATATGATAGCTTGCAAAACAATAATAATTAATGTTTATGGTAATACAAAAAAACAACTCTGCTTTTGTCTGGTAATTTGACAGTCATGCTTAACCTGAGCTGGTGGACTGTGATGCTGTGTCTGTTGTTGTTCTGTGCACACTGTCTCACACTCAGCAATGAAAAATTTTCAGCCTAACACTGAAAATAGATATTCAGAGCAGAAATTCTCTTGCACAGGTGCATCAGCAGTGAGGTGGTTTGTCCGGCTGCTTTCTTCCTAACTTGGGGAATGCATTTTGCTGAGTGCGGGGAAATGCTCCTGTCTGTTTTGTGGAAGACTTTGGCTGCTGGTGTGGGGAGTTCACACAGACAGGCAGTTCACTCCAAAGAAAAATCATCAGATCCAAAGCTGATGTTGAGAGAAGGAATGGCAAAGCTGGTCTGATTGTGCTTGGCTACCACAGGGTCTGTGAGCTTGCTGCTGGTGTGTTGTTTAGTACTTTTCATGGATTCGCTTCCATTCTTGCTTTTCTTCTTGTAGGTAGGTAATGATAGCAAATAATTTGGAGGAAATTTCAAGACAAAAGCCCCACAAGCTGCCTGGGCTTCCCTGGGTGTGTGTAGGATGGACCCCGAGTCCTGAGGGGGGCAGGTGACAGCACAGGTCAGGAAGGTGGCAGGTCACACCGTGACCCAGGGGAGCCCAGGCTCACACAAGTTGCTCTGTGACCCCCACAGCAGCTCCATCCCATTTTTGTCATTTCCACACCCCGTGGGTGTCTTCAGCTCCAGGTGGGAGAGATCTGTCAGCAGGCAGGTTCAAAGAGGAAGGTTTTGTGAAGAGGAACCTGTGTGACTGAGCTCATTTAAACTGTTTGCAGATTGTCTGAGGAGATCAAGACTGTTATGGATGTGTTTGTTCAAACTTGCTCAATTAATAGTTTTTATTTGATCTGGTGGATAAACTGTTTGCAGAGCAGTTCAGTGAGAGTGTTCCATTGATTATTTGATATTCTGTGTTTATCGTTAGGTTTGCATTGCTTGTATTATATACAAGATGCAAGATTATTTAAGAAATGCCTCATCTATAACCTGTAATAGATCCTCCATCAGAGTAATGAGCAGCAGCCCTCAGGGTTCAATAGGAGGAAGAGTTAATGCATTCATGAGCACATAAGAGTGCTATAACTTTGGGATTCAGCTGAGCTCTCTGTGCAAAGGAATGGATGGGCACTCACAGTTTGGTGCCCATAACTCTTGTCCATAAAACTCTTCTACCACAGGGGAACACAAAACGTGAAGAAGTCACAGGCTGATAAGGAGGATTGTTCCCAGAACTCTGTGTTTGCCTGCTTAAGATGAAAAATGACCAAGAGAGGGTGAGAGGCACTGGTTTTCCTGCTTTTCCTTTCACTGGGAAAGACCAGGAACCGAATCTTCCATTACAAAACCAGGATAGTCTCTGCCCCCTCCAAGAAAAGAGCACAACTCCAGATATTTCCAGGCCCTGGCAGAGGGGCAGCCCAAGGATCAGCTGTTCTTTCCTGTCAGAGCATTGCCTCTGCTGCAAAACACAACACCAGCAGGCATTTCACCACTCCTCACACTGCTGTGTCCACAGAAAGAGCTGGATATTAGTATTTTATCCCATATCTCAGTCTGCTTTACCCACATAACCCTTCTTATGGGTGTGGTCATGCAGCAACAAACGAATGAGGGGAAAAACCACCACAGAAATTCACTGTACTACAGATCCGTGGGTACTCATGCCTGAATTCACACACACACAGAGGTTCTGTTCTGGAGCAGAACCTGGTGTCTCTGCAAAGCCTGGGGATCTGGGCAGACCTGTGTCACAGGGAAGGGTGGTTAATGAGTAATTCTGCTGCAGGTACTGCTCACCCCACATGACTGCCTGTGAAGTTAGAACGAGGTGCCAGCCTGAGTGTGGGAACTCAGGGTTTGTATATTTAGCTTGTCACTGCAGTCTGCACAGCAGAGAGGAGTGGGATGAGTGCAGGCATTGGCAGGGATTTATAACAGGTGTTGGTTCCGTGGAAGTTCTTGCTGTGATTAAGTATTTAGTGAAGACTGGGGTTAGTGCTTTGGAGGAGATGCAGACATTAAATTGTCAAATCTGTTCCTGTGTTCTGTGTAGGCTCCAAATCCAGGGTGGGCACTGTGTCTGCAAGGGCTGAGGGCTTGGGTTCAGTATTGGTTGAAATAAGAAATAACCAGGGAAAATGTAGAGATAAAATTGGGTAAAAGTGGGTTTTATACCTTTTTTTTTTCTTTTTTCTTTTTTTTTTTTTTTAATTGCATTTGTGTTTTGTCCAGAAGTGAGGAGTGAGCAGAGTTACTGAGACTGCTGCCTCGTGTGTCAGCCGTGTCCTGCTGGCCCAGTGCAGGAGCTGGATCCAGAGCTGTGTTCCAGGAGGTGAAGGAACCAGGAATGGCTGAAGTGCTGATGGAGATCACTCCTCAAGACAGCACCAGCTCCATAGGTACCACAAAGGCCAGAAAACCAGCTCACTTTGGAATAAAAGGTTATGAGTAAGATTAGAGATTGGAAAGAACTGGTGCTTGAATGTATTTTAACCCCATATTCTGCATGGAAATATTAAAGTGTTAGCAGTAAGGAAGGAGTGATGCTTGTCTGTCCTTTAGGCACAGAAGCAGAGATGATTTCCAGGAGGTTTTTAAGTCTTTAGTCAAACAAAAGGAATGACTAACTTGTTTTCTCCTCTGCCTTGGTCACAGAGACATGTGGCAAATTTAAGTAAGGTTGGGATTAGGGTGCAGGTTTAGGGTCAAAGGAAGCCTGTATATGACCTGGGCTTTCTGTTGGGACAGGAAATAAATTAATCAGAAAATTGCTACTGGTTACCTAGAACTGACAAAGAATGTACTGTGTAAAAGCACACCTGTATTGCTTGAGTTCATGACTGCATTTTTGGAGGCTCAGAGAAGCAGGAGGCTGCCAGCCTTGTCAGGAATGAGTGCCTGATGTTCTGTGTTTGGCTAAGGAATGGTCCCTGGGCTGCAGGGAAAGCTCAGCACGAGGCGAGTCTGGGGAATCAAACACTTCTGAGTCAAATTTATTTTTATATTCTCCAGGGCAGGGAAATGCACGATGAGATTGCACTCATCTCAAATGCATGGTGTGTGTTTGAGGTGCTGATATCAGCTTCTCCCCAGGTACTGGCTCCCTGATTTGGGGAAGGGCAGCACTGGGAGGGGAGGGCAGGGATTGTGATCAGAGGGGAGAGCTGGTGAGCACAGACATTTCTGAGCTGGCTGAGTGCTGCTTTCTGTGCGCAGTGGGACTGGAGGAGAAGTGAAGCTGGCAGCAGTGAGGAATGACAACTGTTTGTTTTAACTCTGGAATCTGCTTCCCCAGGTGTCATCCAGGCCAGTGACAGGGTTAGGGACAGAGATGTGGTTGTGGATCAGGTTCATTGTTGCAGTACTGCTGGTTTCCTAGGATAAATGTGAGTATAAACACAGGAGAACAGATAATGCTTGGTACAAATCTGCATTCAGATGAGGGAAAGCATTGGCTTAAGTCAGATTTGGACAACAGAAATTTCTGAGTTGGGCTTGCTGCAGTGTTCTCACAGTCTGTGAAGTCTGGGATGAGGACTCAGCTCAGATGGGAGGAGTTTTTTGTGGTTGGATTCCTTGGTGTAGTGATGGTGTTACAGTGCTGTGTGTAAATATATATATATATAGTGATATAGTGATATCTGCGATGAAGGACGGGTAATTTTGGCAAAAAACATCCAATGCATTTATGAGTTTGCTTTGGGTGAATTTGCATGGGTTCGTGTAAGTGATAACATCAGGGAAGATAAATGTTAAAGCCCTGTTTTTTCCAGGATTCCTCTTGAATGAGGTTCAGCTAATTAAGTGATTCGTTTAAGATTTAGGAGGAAATAACATTTTTTCCTGTGTCTTGTTGTGGCATCCTTCTGGATGCAGAGGTTACAAAGCCTACAGTGTCAGTGTAGGCTTTGATGCTTTGCTGCCACGCAGAATTTGCAGAATTCACTGCAAAGAACAGGCTTAGCACAAGGGCAGGATTTTGGGCAGGAGACATGGCTTGGTTAAGTTTGATGCCAAATCCTGAAACTGCTGGATTAAACTGAGAATAGACAAGGGAGAGATGTTTCTGTGCAGTTCCAGCACCTGCAGATGGTTAAAGTTGGTGTGAACCTGGTGCTGGAATGGGACTGGAAGAGCTCAGCTTATGGCTGGACCTTCTAGGCTCAGTTTAAGGACTGCTGTGGGCAGGGCTGATGGTCCACACTTCATTTCATGGGAGAATTTTTATCCCTGTAAAGCTCTAATTAATTTATGATTTGCAAAACAAAGGGTTGACAGTGCCAATCTGAATGCTGCACACCCAGAGTGGGGTCCTGGGATGGAGCCCTGGGCCAGGACTGGAGATTTGCAGCTCTGGCTTTGCTCTCAAACTGGATTGAGTACACCTGAGGCTGAGGTGAGAGCTCCACAGCTGCTGAGGCTCTCAGGAAGCGGAAATAAGGGCTCCACATCAACAGCTGGATTTTTCAGAAGAGCTGGAGAAGAGTGTTTGTATCAGTGGTAAACATCCTGCTCAGTTTTGCTGCAGAAATCTGCCCTGTGGTTTAGAATTTTTCCACACAAGTAGTCACAACTCATATCTGCCAAGTTCTGGGTTCATATCTGCAGATGAAAAGCTCTGAAAAGGAGCCGGCTATTATCACTGCTTGGTTTTCTTCACCCTTGTTTTCCTTTATTTGATGGAAAGAATTGCTCTTCTGCCTGAAAATATGCAAATTTACGGGATGAACAGGAGTGATTTCATTCCATGCCCAGTTGCTGAAAATTCTCAGAGATCACTTCAGAAATTTCAGTACTTCCCTCCTGCCCTGTGTCTGCATATTGAAAGATAAATAAATAGCTAAATGGGGTATATTCAATTTTGACACGTACTGATTAATGTTTCAAGCAGACAAGGAATTTTTGGGAGGAAAGTGAAACAAAAATTATTATTTTCCTCCTATTGTTTTACTCAGCATAACAAAATTTCTGGAGGACACTTGTGCAGTGGCTCTGCAGTTGGTGCCACTTTCAGATTACCCTGATGAAGAGTGGGACAAGACAGGAGCATCCCCCTGTGAGTGAAATCATCGCTGCTAACAGCAATTAGGAAAAGGACTGAACACCTAAAGATGATGCAGTTTGACAGAGTTCTTACAGCAGAAGCACAATTCTTGCAGTGCTCATTTGTGCTCTGCCCTCTGCAGCGTCCAGAGCAGGGATGAGGGAGGGAAGTTTGTCCCAGAGTGAAACTGATGCCTTTTGGGGCTACCTAAAAACAGAGAAAGAGCTAAGGGAATAGAAAGTTACATTTATTGAAGAGCCTTCAGGTGCATTTTGGGCAGACAAACCCCACCCAGGGGCTGCACCCAAAAATGGACAGTGGTCATGGGTTTTCACAGTTTTATAAGTTTGGTCCATTTGCATCTTGGGGGTTCATCTTCCAATTACAGCTGCAGGTAATGAAGTCATTTACCACAAGTCTGATGCCCCAAAACTCACTTTTGTTTCCATTCACCCCCAGTTTGCTGCCCCAGCTCACTTTTGTTCCCATCTCTCAGGCCTGAGGCAGTGAGGGGTCCTTGGTTCCCAGGCCTGGAGAGGAATTGCTGTGTCTGAGCAAAGTGGGGGAGCAGCAGCTCACACTGTGTGTGGAGTTTGGAGTTATACACCAAAGAACTGCAGGGTTACAAATAGATAGAAAATATAAAAGCTGAAATGCTGAGGCATCAAGGCAGGGTCAGTGTCCCTGCAGTGACCTCAGCTCTTGGCACCTGGCACAGGACCCAGCAAAGCACCACAGGCAGCCCCAGAGCCCAGCAAGTGCCCACCCTCTGTGCCCCTTTCTCCCCTGCACTGAAATTCCTGTCCTGGGCAGCTGCTCAGTCCTTGAGCTCTGCTCTGCTGTGTCTTGCAGGATTTTCATCTGTGAACTTGAATGACTCAGAGTTTCAATAACCATAGACAGAGTTCTTTTGAGAGACGTATCTCTTAAATCTATTTTTAGATTTGAAAAAAAAAAAAAAAAAAACCAAGAAGTGTTGGCATTCATTTGTTTTCAGGTGTGAAAAGGATAGAATACATTTTCTCACTTCACTCTCCTATATTCACAATTATTTCTTGTAGAACAAAATCTGACACAAGTGCAACACCCCTAAGGAAAAAGAAAAAAGAAAAAAAAAAAAAAAAAAAAGGACTAGCTCAGGCATTAATAAAAAGCATTTAAAGTGCCAGGTACAAAAATATATTTTGAAATGCAGTTTTTAATTGATAATTTTCTAAGAAGGAACCTAGACAGTTTCTTTAATTTCTGTAAAATAAACTTGCTGAGTTTGAAGAGGACAAAAGTTCTTTCTGCTAGCTTAGGTAAGGGAAAACAGGACTGGAGGATTTTTTTTTTTTTTTTTTAACTGCTAGGTATTACCTCCAGAACAGAAAAGTTATTTTTAGAGAGTTGAATGTCAGCTGTGTGATCAAACTGGTGATCACAATCCATGTCCCAGTGAACAATCATATCTTCTCAAAAACCCTGTCTGAGGAACTTTACAGGCACTGGCCAGTTTTATCAGAATCAGGGGATTGTGGCTTTAATCCATCAAAACACTCAAATCCATGAGGATGTTGAGCATATAATAGTTCCACTGAAATCAATCAGGCTGTGGATGTACTCCAGTGCTCTGCTGGGTCAGTGCCTGCAGCAACGGGGACAGAGCTCTGCTCCTTTTATTTTGTTTTAAATATAGTTTATTTTAGTTTAAGTATGGTTTCTGCATGGACTGTGCCTGAAGCACAAAGGCCACATGGGTGGGTGTTGCTGGTGCTGATAACCTGGTTTAATTCTTCCATGCTGCCTGTCCAGCGATGTTCTGGGCGTTAAATTAACTGGGGAAGAAAAAGGTTATTGAGGGGTGTTCCTGGTTTTAAGTCCTTATTTTTATCATAAGTGAATCATAAATTAGGGGGCCATAGGGAAGGTGGGTTGGTTTGCTCTGTAATTTGCAAACATCCCAGTTTTCCAGCTGGAAGTGGGAGCTGCCAGAGGCAGGTTGCACTCTCAGGACTGTTCGAGGAGCGTTGCCTGGTGTGCAAGGAAAAGAACTCAAAAAGCCACAGGAGGCAGGGGAGCAAAGGGAATCAGATCTTTGAGACAATAAATCCATTTATCGTGACACAGAGTGGAATAAAGGGGAATTGCAGATAATTCATGGCACAGAAATGCCACAGTGGCCAGGACTGGGGCAGAGACCGATCACGGGAAAATCTCAAATTCCCAAGGTGTGTCTGAAGGCACAGAGCAGTGGAGGGGGAGAACTGGGATTTGTTAGTGCCTAGCTGGGATAAAGCACTGTGCAGACAAATACTGCATCTCAGGGCTGTGAAAGGAAAAGAAAGAAATAAAGGTGGTAAAAAGAACAGGGAGTTTCTACTCCAATTTTTGCTAAGAGAAGTAAAGAAAAAGATCATTTTCTATGGAGTTACTCCGGGATAAGAGTTGAGAATCCAGCTCTGAGTGATCTGTAATAAAATCAAATTGATCCAATTGGCAGAGAAGAACTACATTTGAGCAGAAAAAATAATGTGAAGAACTTGTGTTTTTGAAACACAACAAAGGACCACAGTGGCCAAGCGGGACAATGAACAGGAGAAGAAAAATCACAAGTGGTAGCAGCTGAAGGATAGCTTTAAATTTGACACCTGCAAAATGGGAGCAGTAATTATGTTTTGTTCTTACTGTTAGAAAGGGGAAAACCGTCCAAGTAGGGTGACATAAAATCTAAGAATCAGGACTGGGGTAGACCATGTAATTTAGAGCTGTTTCAAGAGGATGTTAAATGGAAAGATGGAAAATAATAGCAGGAGCTGCATTTTACTTCTGCAAATGACAGCAGTTTCAATCAGAGTCCTTTAAGTGCTTCTGGAAGGAAGCAAAAAATAAAATAAATCGTTGTTCTAAAAAGTGGTTTCAACCAACAATTGCATGTGTTGATAATGTAGGGATTTCTTGCCCATTTATTCTGCATGACTGCTAGTCCACAAATCACAATGATGGTAGTGTTCTGCCTGTATCTCAAATAAAATAATCTCAGCCAACACAGATCATTCCATATTTAGCAACCTGAGAGCCTTAAAACAAGGTGTAGCTCATCTGCAATTAATATAATCAGGAAAAAAAAAAAGTTCAGCATAAATTAATTCACTGAATCTTAGCCAGAAAAATGTTACGAACTTTAACAAGTTAAGGACAAATCAAACAAACAAAAGATAGAGATTGTAAAAAAGACAAAAGATTCCTTGCTAGGTTTGGAAAAAAGGAAAAAAAAAAAAAAGAAAAGAAACAAAACCCCCAAAAACTAATACAGTGATTGGATGTTTTAGAATGAAATTCATTTTCAGCTTGGATAGCATCCATCTAAAGATTTTTTCCCCCTACAAATTAATAGCATAAAAGTCCCAGACTGTGCTAAGTCTTATTCAGAGCTATTGTGTTTGCTAAATGGAATGTGACAGCGATCTGAAACAGGGCTATACTACAGAAAATAATTAGTTGAGAAGTAACTTGATAATTTTAACACTGTGAAGAATGAATGGAAATCAACCTTCACTTTAATTATGTGCAAAGGAGAAGTATAATTACCTGCACAAGATACTAATCAGAGAAAATGATAATACATTCCTCTCTTATCTAGTAGATAGCAAACTAGCTTGCTTAATCTGTTCACCTCTGGTGTATCAAAGATAGCAAATTAGTTACTGCTGAGCTATCTGCATTCTAAGGTTACCTGAATCGTTTTATTCAGTCCTTGAGATAAATGCTTATGTGTTGAAATTTTGAGAAATAAAATTACCAGCCACTATTTGAATATTTCAAAGTTAAAGGAGAAAGTCACAAACGCTTTCTGCAGCTCCGGAATATCAACGAGCTGTGGAAATGTAGATGCCCCAGAGGTAAGAGGTGGGCAGGAAATGAAGATGTTACCCTTGACTAATTTGTGACAACCTTCGTGTTTCCCAAACAGGGTTGTCAGGGGTGGTGCTTGAGAGTCCTTGTCATGATTATTGATGCTTCCCCAACTGCTGTAGGAGCAAAGTCAGGACCCTGCTCTTGCAGGTGCAGCTCTGCACCCCGGGAGCAGTGTGGATGGTGGCAGACACCAAAAAGCCCCTTCCCAGATCAGACCCAACACTTGAATTAAGTGGAGAAAATTCAGTGTTTCTCTGTCTTCCCCACTGCTGGCAGGTGGCACAAACAGGTGTGATTCTGTTGCTCTGAGGAACACAGAATTTAAGGGGTATTTTTCCCAAGTTTCTCCTCAGACATGCAGAAACGAGCAAAGGCCTCTGAGATTTTGATGTGAAGCCTGGAAATTCCCCGTGTGCACTGGCACAGTGTGGCTGAGGAACTGGAGTGAGCAGGACTGTGTGTGCCAGCTGGGAGGAGGCTCTGCACTGAGCAGGCAGTGCTGGAATGCTGGGCTGATGAAGCTCCACAGCAGCTGAAGGCACCTCACTCCTGTTCCCATCCAAAAACAGATCCATAAAGACAGACTGGAGAGCACAGTTATATTATGGGAGCAGTCAGAGAACGTCACAAGGCCAGGAAATATTAGGAACAAGTATTAGGGCATTCCCTGTGTAATGAACCCTCTGCAATCAGATCTGGAGAAATCTGCTGAATGCAACAGAGCTCCAAAAGTGAGGAAGAGACTTTCATGGAAATCATTTAAACAGGGCATGCTTCTAACTCACAGCAAATATTGTGTTCAACTGATACAAATGTCTATTTAGTCTTTGGGGAGGATTCTCACAGTCTGTATTTGCCCTTGGTTTGGTTGTTGAGAGGTCTCCTCCGTGGGCTAATGGCACCTTGTGGGTCACCAGAAATGCAGAGGCACTGGCAGAGTTTCAGCTTGGGGGTTTGGAGAGGAAACCTTGAAAAAGAAATTCTTCATTGATCCATTGTTCTCCTTCCAGTCACAAAGGTTTATTTGTGGCAATAAAATATTTCCAGTCTCAATTCTGTCTCTTCAAAGTGCCAGTCTAAAGAGGAGAAAAACATCCTCTACATCTCCAAATTCACTTTAGGTGCTTTGTCTTGTAAAAGCCATTCTTGCTTTCTGAAAATGGAAGCAAATATTGTGCATTATGCATTAATCCTAGAATTAAAGAATCAAAGAAAATAATCAATTTAATTTCTTTTTATTGCCTGTGTAATTAGTTATATGTCATAAAAGTTCAGATTGCATCTGGAGTTAATTCCCCGAGCCTCATCTTAAATTTTCTCATCAACATTAAATTAATCTTATATATCCTTTACATTCCCCCATCCACAACTTCCACTAAATTTCCCTCCACAGGATCTTATCTTCTGAATCTTCTCAGACTTACCTCAGTGGCAATTAAGAATTGCTGCACCAGTCCATGCAGAGGGAATCAGATTGGCAGCCCATGAATATTCTCTTTTGACAGTTCCATGCTTAATATTTGTAAAGCCAGAGATTATAAACTGCTGTGGAATATATGTATGTTAGTTTAACTTTTTCCTTTATTTAAATACTTGGCACCTCTCATAGCTCTGTCCATAGAATGCCATCAGTCTGCTGGATCTCAGGGGTTTGGGAACTGTAGTGATATTTCTTCTGAGTCACTGATGGCTTCAGGTTCTGTACCCTGTGCTCTCCTACACAGCCTGAAGTGTTAAAATGAAAGAAAAGGGGAAAAGCGGGGAAGGAACCGGGAAAGAAAAGTAGGAAAGAAAAGTACTACCCCAAGCAGAATGAGGGCAGGTGTGTGTCTTTCTGAGCTTTGTCTGCTGTTGAAAATAAAACCTTGGATTTATTTTATGAGGAATAAATGGGGCTGATAAGAAGAGAGGTGAAATAAGAAGTGAAAAAGGACTGGGGAGACTTAGGGAAATAGAAGTGGATAGTGTGGTAAGTATGAGACTCAGATTTTAGCAAGAATTTAAAACAAACATGAAGAACATGTTCCTTCTGGTGACAGCAGTTCTGAAGGTTATGGATTTACGCTCAGTGCAAATTTTTAAAAGCAACACAGATAAACCTCTGTCAGGGATGTCTTGGGTGTGTTCATTCCTGCTTTAGGCAGCAACACTGATGTGTGATTTCTCTGCATCTGCTTTGTGTGATTTATTAAGCTGGGAAGTAAATGGGAGGGGAGGCCAGGGGGGAAGAACAAGCAGAGCTTGGAAGGCACAGTGAGGACAATTTGTTGGGTGGCTGTGGTGGCACAAGGACTGACCAAAGCCAGATCCAGCAGCAAACAGGACCAAGACAGAAGAAGAATCCAGCATCCGTTTAGAGGCCCAGTTTCAGAATTTTGTAGGAATATCATGGAGATGTTGTGGTGCTTCTCTAAGCTGTTTTTCCTCAAGTTGTTGCTTCAGGTTTCTAACAACCAACTTTGAGCAGTCCCTCTTGTCTCTCAGATGGTAAAATCTGTCTCATCCTCTGTGCTCTTATCAGCACTGAAGTGAGCTTATATAGCTGCTTTCAACTCTCTATTCACAGGAACAAATTTTAGAACATCCTTTCATTTTCCAGTGGTATGGAATATATCACAACTTGTGCTCTTCCTGCCTTTGTTTTGCTCCTCTGCCACACAAAGTGTTTTTCCTCAGACCCTTTTCTTATCATCATCCCCTACAAAAGCAGAGTCAACATATTGCTGTATTCACAAAGAGCCTTTCGTTTGGGTGCTGCAAGAGATGTGTGCATGCACATGTCCCTGGATGCATGGAGTAGCTTCTTGTTTTGGGAAGAGGTGAGCAGGCAATTAACCCATTTACATGCACAACTGGCAGTGCTGACTGAACCAAGGAGCGTGTGTTCACAGTTTGGAATGTACACAAATCTAACACAGTCTGGAAATTTGGCTTCTGATGCCGTTGTCGTATCGCTGGTTATGGGGGGAAAATAAAAACAAAATTCAAGCTGTTTTCCAGATTAGATAAACAAACCCTTGGGCTTTTGCAGGCAACCTATAAGACAGGGTGGAAAGCTCTAGAAATTGCAGTATATAATGGGTTTGTGTGCAATTCCTCATTTCAGTGAAACACAGATGATAGTGGGACTTCTTATCACCACACTTATCTGCTGCGAATACAAATGTATTAAGATGAGTTACTGTGTAATTACGATTGCTCCAGACAGATTTATTATGAAGTTACCAGATTGTTACCCCCAAAAAAGCCTGTCTTATTTCATGATAATTATGCAAACTGGTGTCATTTTTGTGCACAAGTTCTTAACTGATAATAAAGCAGGCGCTCTGCCAGTTTAAATAAGCAATAGAAATTAGTTACTTTCAAAGAAAAAGGAGATGGGAGACACATGATTGATGCTTTACAAAATGTTCACCTGCAGAACATGCAGGTGAACATTTTAGAGGATGATTTTCAGATACAGAAAAATGACACAAAGACAAATGCACAACATACAAATACAAAACCTAATGAAGTATTTCAAACCAGAGGAGATTGCACTTCTGTGGTGCTCTAAAGTTTTGACTTCTAAGCACTCTTTTATTATTAATTTATTTCAGTGTTTTATGTGGGGAATAGGGAGGGTTACAGCTCTCTGCAGTTATTCGTGCAGTGTTTTCTATAAACTAAACTAGGATTTATTTAGTCATCCCTACTGGATTCCTGTTTCATAACAACAGCTAAATTAAAGCTTCATGAGCGGAAGGGCAGCATTTCTAAATCAAACTCAGTGTCTGGCTCCAAGGAAATTCATCACCAGTTTGTCAAGAGAAATACCCGGTCCAAAACTTTACCAGAAATTCAGAGTGAATCTCTGGATTCTGGGAGAGATTTGTCACTTTCTCTCCTGTCATGCTGCATTCTCACGTTCCTCTGCTGCCAGCTCTACCTCCTATAAAGTGTTGAAGTCCCATTGCAAAGTCTGTCTTGGCAGCTGGACTAACCTTGACCAGATGTGGGTAGCATTGGGAAGCTTGTGCTAAACCTGGCTAAAAAGATTTTCCACCAAATTTTGAAAAATAAAAGAATAAGAAAATTGTTGAGATGATGGTCTGAGTAGGACACCCCTTGTTTTTGTGTTTATCCACATGCTCCTTTACAGACTTTGGGACTCTGCCAATTACTGTTTAAAATCTGTATTCATGTCCTTTTATAAAAGTTAACATCTGGTGCTGATACTGACTTTTCCAATGACTTTGTGTAACACAGCTTTCAAAATCTCATCACTTTTCAAGATATTATAAATAATTAACCTAAGAATTCATTGAAAATAAGCAAGGACACAACATGCCAAAAAGTTGTTTGAACACTGACAGAATAGATATTGAAGAAAGAAAGCATAAAAAAATAAAAAAAAACCAGCAAGGAACCATTGCCATCTGTCAGGTCAAGTCAAGATGAAAGCACTGAAATAAATCAAAGTGTAGTGGGAGATATCTGCCCCATGTTCCAGGAACCCCTCACTGAGGATCTGCCATGTGTGTTCCTCCTCACTGCTGGTGACAATGTGACAAGTGACATCATGACTTACCCATAGCAAGGCAGTGCCACCTAACAAGGCTAACACCATCAGGAGCGGCCAGTATCAACACTGCCTGCTTCCCCATATTTATTACTATCTCCAAATTCAGGCTCTCCATATTGCCAAAAGGCAACGTGTCCAAAGGCAATATTGTCCAGAGTCTCTGTTCTGCCAGAAGGGTTTGTCAGATTTGTTGCTCATTTGCTTAGGTAGAAATCCACAATTTTCTTGCTTGCCATTGGTGCCGTGGTGTGTAAATTTAAATTCAGGGTTTGCTGGTATTTTGGAAGCAAAGGATTCAGGTCACTTGAACTGAATGGCAGCCTTGACATGACTCCAGACTCTAGATGAGCAGAATTTGGAGGATAACACAGCAGGCCCCTGCTTCAGCTCCCAGAGGTGTCGCTGCCAAGGGCAGGGAGGGCTCCTGGCCAAGGGCACACCTGGCACTGCCACCAGCAAACCTCACCTGTTGCCACCCAGAACACGGGCACGTTCCAGCAATCAGAACCACATCTCAAAGAAAAAAAGAAAAAAAAAAAGGAAAAAAAAGTTATAATTCATTATTCAGAGAGTGTCTAAATAATTGATTGCTGGCTGTGGGAGTGTGGGAGCGTTGATGGCGCTCCGTTGTCGAGGCAGAGCGATCTCTGTGTGAGGGGGATTGCTGATGTATGGATCACATACAGCCTGTTTGCTTTGAACCACTGATAAAGCCAGGCATGTCTCGCTGCACACTTTTGTCACCTGCACTATTTCCCACCATTTTTCTCCCTGATAACTAATCCCAAATCCTCTTTGCTGCTTTTCTAGACAAGTCGTGCTGGGGTTTTTTTTTTGCTTCCATGATAAACGGAAGCTGTTTGAAAACAAAGTGGAGTTGGTGGTGAGGGAAAAATACTTCCTGTGTTGTATTTTCTGATGTATTTCAAATTGAGAGTCTATTTAATTTCTTGGAGAAAAAGCTGCATATTTATTTACATTGTTAGCTAGAAGTATAATTAAAATTTATCTATTTGGAAGCAAACATTAGCCAGCCTACCAAATAAGGCAGGTTACTTTGATCGTGCTGGAATTCCATAATTTATTACCATGTCTGCCTATATACTGAAATCTTTATCAGCTGGACATGCCCAGCTGCATCAGCTACCCTCTAAATGTGATTCTGGGGACGTGTGGAGCTGCCCATGTGTCTGTGTTTCTCCAAAGCAGCACACCAGGCTTGAAAGGAGGCTGCACCCATTGTGTTCAGCAGAGTGTTTTGACAGAGAGAGTTCCCACCGTGTACAGAACTTTAAATTGTGTTTTAAATTAAACTGAGCCTTATGTTGGTGGCAAGGAGACCATGTTGCTGAAAAGAGACATCATTTGTGACAAAAGCATTGCAGACGTTGAATGTCAGACACTGTAAAACAGTTTCCCTTCTGCTTTAATTGAGAGCTTTCTCAAACAGCTGAACCTCAAAGCAAATCACAGTGATTCCCGTTTCCCACAAACTGTTGAGATGCTTTAAACTTTATTAAAAAAAAAAAAAAAAAACCACCAAAACATATAAACTGGGAAAGGGTTTGAGGATCCTAATTTAAATTATTTTTCTAGGCTGTGATAAGGGAGACAAAATAGTTACCAAGAAGAGCAGTGGGAAGGAGTAACGAGTCAAAGGCATTTTAGTTACCATTGTAACTGTAGCTGTGGCTGTGTTGGGTCTTTTAAAACACTGATTTAAAGAAGGTGAAGGAAATTTACCACTTTCTCCCCACCCCCCTCATTCCAGTGCTTTTAAGATCTAAATTCCCCTTTTCCATTGTGTGCACATGCATTTTTTTAGCTTGAGTGATCACCTGGCATCCAGAGATCAATGGGAAGTGTTACACAACCATGTCATTACATATATTTCAACAAGCAGATGTTAGTAGGAAGAGTTCTCCGACCAGTTTTTGAAGCTGTTGTCAAAATGTGGCTTAAACATCAGAAGAACATTCAGCAAATTTACATAACCTCTACAAAGCTTGAAAAATTAATTTATGGTGAGCATCACTCAGCACTCATTTCCAGGAGAGAAAAAAAAAAAAACCAAAGAAACAACCCAACCACCCAACCCTTTGAATGTCCTTTTCAGTTGAACTCATACGTATAAAATTTCAAATATTATAATGAAGCAGATTAAAATTAACAGCAACTGCATGTGTGGAAGGGCTGCTTGGGCTGCATACATTACAGAAGTCAGAGTGAATTAGAGCCACGGGAAATGCTGCAGCCCAGGACAAGGGTTTATGGTGCAAACTTCAAGGTGCCTCTTTCTCAGAATTGTTTTCTGTTTCCTTCTTCTTTCCCCTGCTCTCTTCTCTGTACATCTCAGTGAAGTGCAAGAAAAAATAATACCTGATTTGTAAACTTTGAAGTAGAGTGTTAAACTCAAAGTGGTTTTGGACATGAGAGCCTGCCCTGATCTTGAGGAGCTTTGTGTTTTCAGTGGGTTTTAAGGGCCTGGGAAGAAGAGAGATTCAGTCTTGTTTTTCCATGGTGAGAGAGGTTTCATAAGCTCTGAACCAAAGTGAAGAAACTCTCCTGATGTCTCCTGAGCCTGCCAGGTGCTTCTTCCATTTTTAATCTAAATCTCAGAAGAACTCATATTTTGATTTCCAGATTGTAAGACCAGAAGGAGTTAAATCCTCTAATCTGACCTCAATAGCACAGATATTTATTTGGTGGCAGTGCAAGCCCAATCAAATGTGCAAAGTTTGAACCTGCACTTCAAAGAGACACCAAAGAGAGGTTCAGAAGGTGCAGGGGTCAGGTTTGTGCCTTAGATATCAACCCAGAGGGACAGAAAACTGTGTTTGAATTCTGCATTTTCCTTCCTTCTCCCCTGGAAATGCAAAGGAGTTAAATCTGTACATTCTGTGTTAGCCCCTTTGCCTCAAACACGGGAAGACAGGAAAATTAGAACTTCTTTCCAGCGCAGTAGAAGAAACATTTTGATGTGTTCCAAATGCTTAAAATGTCAGGGATAAAAGGGCTTGCTTTGTTTTTAATCCAGGAGAGAGAGAGAGTTAGAAAACTTAATATTAGCAGAACTACTTCCGTGCATTTTTAAGCACTTCAATAAATGTGCTCTTGATTGGATATAAACTTTCCCCTGTAGTGTTTGCAACCCAGGAGAATATTAAAATAAAAAATCTCTTTAAAAGTTAGAGGACTGTAAGTGATTTTACATATATTTCAGTCTTCAGGGTCCTCATTTTTCTGATTCATATTAATTTTATTCCATATTTATAGCTTAAGTGAGAAGAGAATCAAATTCAAGTGGTCCATAACTATGTATAAATAATTACTGTTTATGAATATTACTGCACAAATTATAAAGAGGATGGCAAATCAAGAGAGATGAAGTGAAAAACTCTCCTGAAGGATGTCTAGGTATTTAGCTCACAGGGGTGGATCAGAAGGGCTCGGTAGCACAGGCAGTTTTGTGGATTTTGGGTCGGTGTGCAATCAGCAGTTGCCTCTTGGGGGTGATCCTGCCATGGAATTCCATGGAATTCCAAGCCTTTGGCTGCAGGATGTGGGTGTCAGGCACTCACCGCTGGCCTGATCTACCCAAACCTGAACTTCCCTCCTTGCTGCAGAGGGCACAGAGGGACTTGGTACCCAAAGAATTGAATGGAAAACCTTATTTCAGTCCATGAGTAAAGAGTGGAAGAGGTGGAGCTGAGAGGAGAGCTAAGGAATTTTGTGTTTTGTGCCCATTCTCCAAGGCAGTGCATGTATGAACTTGTGCCAGTTTTCACCCCAAATGGATGCTGCTAATTTCCTCAGATAGTTACTTGTTTGGGGAATTTTCTGTGATGAAAGCACTCTCCAAGGGTTTTCAGGAGTCAGGGCTAATGTTTAATTTCTTTTTATTATTATTATTATTTTTTTTTTTACTTGAAAGGCTCCATTGCACATTTATTTACGTATACATTAACTTCAGCATGCTGAATGCTATCTCAAATACTTTTGTCTTTCAAGAAATTCTCATGTTCACATCCTGCTTTAACTCAGTTCATGTTTGCAAATGATGATGAGCTCAGGCAGGAAATAAAATGGACTGTGAGCCTTAATTTCTCTGAGCAGGGCACAGCACAATGAGCCAAGAGCCCAGGAGCAGGAGATCCTCAGGCACAGATTGTTTCCTTCTTGGAAACTGGGATTTCTGTGGAAGCAGTTGGAGCACAGGCAGAGGGGAAGGGGAGGAGCAGGGTCACTGATTCCCCACCCTCCACATTGAGCACCATCCTAAAGCCAGGATATCCTGAATAAAGAGGTTTTATCCCATAGCAGGTTTGTATAGAAAGGTTCCCCTCAGAAGCTTGTGCCTCCAAGTTTGTGTACCCACAGCCAGGATCACATGGCACTCTCAAATGGAGAAAACACTCCTCAAATATTAACAACTTTAAAATGTATTTAACACAGCAAAGACCAGTAAAGTTTGGAAATGGATGTATAAATATTTATGAAATTACAACACAAATAAATATTACAAAAGCTCATCCGATTAAGACAAGAGCTATGACAATTCTTGTGAATTTTTAATATTAAAATAAGCATTACATTAATGAGTCTTCATTATATCATTAAACATTTTACTTTGTTTTCTGCAGAGAATTTTATTTTTACTTGACATACTTTTTTAAGTGTCTAATGGGCTCTTATGACATTTGTAAATGAGCCAAAACATAAGAAATATAAGAGTTAATTCTTTATATTCATCACTAATTCAGACTAATTTATCATAAGGGAAATAATAGGGAAGTCATCTTTTTTTTGTTTTAATTTACATATAAATAGGTCTAAATCACAAAATAAGATACAGATTTTAAATACTCCAGAGTCCAAACTGACTGATGCAGGGTTTCACTATAATTTATTATAGCATTGCAAAGACATGGATTGTGTTTCTTTAAGAAAAAAAAAAAAAAGCAAAACCAAAAACCAAACCAAAACCAGCCAACCAAACAAACAAACCCACAGAAAAATTCAAATAGCTCAGCAATGCTGGAGAAATTGGAGATTGCTCTGAGATACTTCAGTGGCTTCCCTTCTGTCAGGCATTCCTTGGATCTTACCTTGGGTGCTAAATTTGCTTTTGGGATGGGTCAGGAACCTCTATCTGGGCAAGAGCAGTGGATTTTTAAATTTTTTAAAAATTATTTTAAAAATTTAAAGAAACTTTTGAATGAAGGTTCCAGTTGTGCTTCTCCTGGCTGGGCACAGGGTGTTCTGCTCATACCAGAGCTGGGTCTGTGTGGATGTGCTTGTCTGCAGATGCCATGGAGAGCTGATTCTCATCTCCCCCACAGTAAGATGAGCAGTGATGGGATGCACTCAGTGGTGATCAGGAATTTCTATAATCCTCCACAAATGGAGCTCAGCATCCTCTGGGCTTCCCTGGCCTGCCTGAAAGGAAGGGGAAGCTCCTGATCCTGCCCTGCACAGTGCTGGGGGCTGTTCACTCCTCACAAACTGTACCAGGTGGGTGCTGGATAGACAGCACCACCCTTCTCTGCATAAAACTGATCTTCTGCTGTTGTGTTTTAGCTTCCTTTTTCCAGAATTAGGATTAAATGCTCCAGACAGTGTTTTGTGTTCAGACTCAGATGTTTATTATTTCTTAGTGTCCTAAAACATTAGTTGTACAGCACTGCTAGGTAAAAAAACAGCTAACTAAAAAAATGGAGCCCCATCTTTCTCTTTACAAGGCATTTTAAGAATAAACTGTTCAATTAAGAAATGACACCTAATTTTTTTTTTTTACTTTTAACCCAATAACCAATTACCTGTGAGCCTCAATGCAGACTTTTCTACCCAATTACAAAATACCACCAAGACCACAAAGAAGAAGGTGAAAAAGGACTGGTCTATGCCCCAGAACCTCCATCTTGAGATATATATATATATATATATATATATTCTAAACCCTTAAACTCTGAGTTTTTGCACCCTGTGATGTCACACACTTCTATCCAAACTCCACAGCCACAATCCCAGTGCTGTCACTCAATTTTGGGAGCTTCTCCACGACCTCAGTTCAGTGCAGGGTTTGTTTTGGGGTCAGAGCCTGGCAGCACAGAGAGCCTGGGATTCCCAGTGCCCAGAGTTCCAGCATTCTGCCATCTCCTATTGATGTGGGTCGGGGCAAAGGGGGATTTTCCACAAGCAGCACTTGCCATAACACCAGGAGTGCCTCTCAGTGTCCTTCTCCTCAGCCCTGTCCCACCCAGCCCTGGCCCAGGGAGCTCTGCCCTGCAGCCCTGCAGCCCAGACACGCAGGGTTGCAACAAAGCAGATGGGACTCGGTTTCTTCATGCAGGAAAAGCCAATTTTTTATTCACAGAACTCGTATTTACAGGAAATATCAGGAGGCACTGTGTTAGATCTAACTGGCTGACAACACACTGACACTCAGTTTATTGGTCAGTAAAGGGCCAGGGTGCATGTCTGTCAAATCTCTCTATTTTTGGTTAGTTTACGTATTTTGATCCCTGATTCCCATGGGACAGATTTCTTGTTTATTATAGGTGCAAATGGTTCTCCTACCAGAAGAGTTTGTTGTGCTAACTGCTTTCATTCTTATGATTTTTCACATGGGAAGTTACAAGCTGACTGCTAGCTTGGCTAGAGTAGCAGGGCCTAAACAATGTTATATAAGGCCTTTCCTTTATAATATTTTTATCTGTATACAACGATGCTGACCCCCAGGAAACTGCCTAGAGGCTTCTGGCCTTGCACTCACAGAAAGAAGGTGCCTCAGGGGAGCAGCATTTTTAATCCTCTTTTTTTTTTAAAACAGGTGGAGCTAATGTGAAGATTCCAGGCATAGACATCAAACCAGATTCTTATGAGGAAGAGGCTGGGCAGCCCAGTGCAGGTGGTGTTAACCTTCCTAAGAACATCATCTGCTCCAACACTGTTGCTTTAACAATTTTATTTGGGGTATTACCCACATTTTCTGTCATTTCCCCAGGCCATGTTTTCTGCGTGGGAGTTCACAGCTCTGTGGCTTCATCAGCCCAGCCTGCAGTCATTTACTGGATTAAGCAATATCTTTGAGAAGCCAGGCTTGCCCCAGTGCACAGCACCGTGTGAGAGCCTTGCTCAGCCCCTGCAGTGGTGTTGGTGGAGGGGATCCCATTCCTCCAGTGCTCTGTGAATTTCTCCAGCCTAATGCTGTGTTCAGACTTCTCCTGCCATTAGATTTATGCACCCAAGTCAGCAAAGCAAACAGTGATGCTCTCTGTGCGTGGAATAACAAACACATTTCTTCACAAACATTTGAATTTCTGTCAAACATTTTAGCACATTTACTTTCTGCCTTGCCCTCCCTCTTTGTGCATTTTTTAGGCAAATTAACTCAGAAGAAAAAAGTAGTTTACAGATCAAAAGGAAATGTTGAATTATACACTTTCTTATTCTCTCTCTCCCAAGACTGGTA
Organism: Cettia cetti; assembly: GCA_013401135.1. NCBI lineage: Eukaryota > Metazoa > Chordata > Aves > Passeriformes > Sylviidae > Cettia > Cettia cetti. The sequence goes on along the minus strand of VZUI01098075.1, from coordinate 18,628 downwards.
AATGCCTCTTCTCAAACAGGAACTTGAATGCTGCCACATTTTTCACACTTCTCCACTGATCCAGTTCCAATGTGATTATCTTACACTGCTCGTGCAGGAATGAATTTTACAAGGAAGGCAGGGGCCAGAAATCTCCTTACTCCACGGAAGCGATGAGTTTCTCTGGGAAGCTGGCTGACCAGTGCAGCCTCAAGATTCACATTGGTTACAGCCTCTTCTACCTTTTCTTTTCTCTTCCTACCTTGTGGAGACATCAGAGCCCTCTGCTGAACATTGATTTTTGTGATGTGTCAAGTCTGGCTGGAGGTGAATGCTGGAACAGGCTAAAGTTGTGTCAAAAGCAGAGCCATGCCCCCAGCCCTTGCTTTGCTCTCAGATCAATTTCTGTAGGGTTTCCAATAAAACAAACCAAACAAACACTGTGTTGGGCTTTGGAGGTGCAGAGTTATGAGGGACTCCAGATTTCTCCTTTAGTTATGTTTCTTATTAAAAATCTTTCTCTATGGCATCGTGGTGTGTGATAAAAAACCTGCCAAGCAGGAGCCCTGCTGTGCTTTTCTCTTCTTTCTCAAGCTGCTCCCAGCCTGACCTCACCCTCTGCCTGACCCAGCTCTCAGAAACTTTTGGGGCAGGTGTTGGTTAAATCCTGAACTTCAGGCCAAGCATCCAACAGCACTGGGCCGTGAGCTGGGGCAGGGAAGAGGGATGAGGGAGATGGAGAGCTGCATTTGCTTTCCTGCTACGTCATTATTTATTAATTTCCAAATCTTCCTGTGTAACAAGTCATTCACCTGGTGTGAACAATATTAGAGCATCAGGTGGTTTCTGGCATTCAGATCTCCTTGTTTCTCACCTTTCTCTGGCACTGCTCTTTCTCAAACCCTGAGGAGGATGTTTGGCTTTTTAGGACAGTGACTTCACTTCCTGGAGAAGGAGGCTAGTACAAGGCATGCTGTTTATAAAGCTTGTTAAGAGCCTCCTAAGAAAGGACAATCTCTGATTTTGGCTAAGCATGGTGGACCAAGGTTCCCTAATTTATTATTGCTCCAAAACGTAACTGTGACCCTAAAGAAGCTATTAAATTTTGGGGATAATTTACACGTCAAATAATGTCAGTGCCAGAGCCCCAGAAGCTCCTAAAAAAATTAGAAAAAGTTATGTTAAATATTTTATTTGGAAATAAATCAGAGGTCAGAAGAAGGCGATGCAAAGACTGAATACATTCACAGATTCTGTTATGCTGCCCTTAATGTAACTTCTGAAGCTTATTCGAAATAATTGGGTCTGCTGGAAACCTTCCAGAATATTTCAAGGGGCCAACAGAAGAATTGGCTATGCTGTATCTAAACTTTAGTTACAGAGTCTTAATTCTTAGATGTCTAAGTCTTCTAAAAAAAAAAAAAAAAAAAAAGAAAAAGAAGAAGAAAAGGAAGGAAAAGATTTTCTTAGAACTCTTCACTTGGTCTTATTAAAATAGCACTTCTCTGTAGAGACGAGTTAATCATGATTGCCAGACTAAAGATTCTGTTAAACATAAAAGCTGTCGCAGCCCTTGTAGTGAACTGCAGCTTAGAGAGAAAAAAGACTGAGATGATGCTTTTAGAGGAAAGGTTGTTCAAATCGTACAGACACCCATCATAATTTGTGCTAATGATAAACAAATATGCTGCAGAATGAGAGAAAGATCAGCAAAAGGCAGAAGAGTTCCTAACACGCTGTGCTCCGAGTCCAAACGTGCCCAAGCAGGGGATCTGTGCCTTATCCAGTGTTGGAACCCTGGGCACTGAGGACTCCAGGCTCTCTGTGCTGCCAGGCTCTGACCCCCGAGCAAACCCTGCACTGACCTGAGGCCGTTGAACAGCTCCCAAAATTGAGTGACAGCACTGGGATTGTGGCTGTGGGGTTTGGATAGAAGTGTGTGACAGCACAGGGTGCAAAACTCAGAGTTTTGTATATATATATATTTATAAGGCAAGATGGAGGTTTTAGGGTGCAAGCTGAGTTCTTCTTCTTTCACCTTTCTCTTCATGGGTCTGGGTGGTATTTTGTAACTGGATAGAAAAATCCACATTGCGGGCCAGGGGTGTTTGGTTATTGGGTTAAAAGGAAAAATAATTTAGGTGTAATCTAAAGAGATAGAGACACAACATTTTTCTCTTTGTTAGCTAGAACTCACAACTTGTGAGACTGTAATATAGATAAGAATTAATAAACATCTGAGTCCGAACATAAACAGCATTTCTTGGGCATTTAATCCCAGCTCTAACAACAGAAGAAAAGTAGATAAGAAACCACAATCCAGAGCAATGCCAGAGATGCTAAAAGGTGGCAAAACCAGATTTGCTGCAGTTAGAGGAGCTGGAATTGTGATCAATCTGCCTTATCTTGGAGCAGCTCTCCTCTACAGCAGAGCCTTCCTCAGGATCAGATGCCACCAGAAAGTGGTGGGGAGTGACTGGGATGGAGAGAGTCCCACTCTGCAGAGCACAGCAACAACGAAGCTACAATAAGGACTTTACAATTAGAAATTGTGAAGCAGGTATGTTTTATTTCCAGCTGGGACACACGGGGGGTATCTCCTCCAAGCCTGACTCCCTGGTCAGAACAAGGTCCAGGTTTAAATACACATTGATCCCACAAACCCAGGTTTAAATACACACTGATCCCACAAAACCGGGTTTAAATACACACTGATCCTACAAAACAAACCCACACCTCCCCACCTCCCATTCCCCACCTTCTTTCACTACATATTCTAATTAGCTGCCGCCCCTCCTAGTGGTGGTGATTTGGGCTCTTGAGAGGAAGGCCTACATCTTCCTCAGGTTGATCTTTGCTTCTGGGCAGGCACAGAGGAGGTTTGGCCATTTTTCAGGTCCCTTTGCTCTTGCCAAAGATGAGGAGCTTGATTTTGCTGGATTCAAGCCACAAAGTTCTCCTTTATTGATTTTTGACAAACGCCTTGAGTTTCAACATTGTACATCTTACCTATGTGGCTTCTAGTTAGTAACTATCTGACAATCAAGCCTCATAGCTCATCTTCTATGTGTTCTCAGTACAAGCTGTTTCTTTTCTTCTACAAAATCACCAAAATCTGCCTCTAAAATCCTATATTTTCCTATCCATAAATGTCCTCCATATCAACAGGAGTGACTTGACACCTCACTCACCCAAGAGCCAGGCATTAACTGTCTGGCCATCTCCCTGAGGCAGCAGCAGCTGCCTTGTGAGCTGCAGACTTTGTGGCTTTGTTCTGCTCACCCCTCTGAAGTCAGACTCCTCACCTGGAGCTGCCTGGAGCAGGAGATCTCCCCCAGCCTTACCGGATGCTGCTTGAGCAGCTCCCTTTTAATTCTACAGATTCCACATCGCTGCTTCACTCAGACTTCTTGATAGCTCCAAGAATTCTGAGTGACCTTGACACTTCTTCAGAAATCTCCTTGTCTAAGCCAAGGAGCCTGGAGAGACATTCGGGTGAGAAAAGGCTTTGACTGCCTGGTCTGGCTCTCTCAAATATTATGGAAAGTGTTATCATGAAGAGGCATCGCTCTGAGCCAAGTGGAACTACATTTCATGTTGTATAGAAGGGAAGGTACCTCAGAATACATCTGAGAGCTGATCAGTAAGAACAGTCATTTTACAGGGTTAGTATTTCCAGTTAATATTATATTCAGGCTTGAGAAGTGCTGCACTTCTTGCAAAAGGAATTGTATAAGAGCAGTTTTTAAAACTACAAAAGAAAGGTGGAAAAGGCAAATTGCACTAATCCAAGTTTGAAGAGCCCTTCTTGTGATCTTTAGGAATTGAGTCCCGAAGAAAAGATCAGCTTGTGACTGAGTTCTGAAACGGAGTTTTGTCAAGTGTCTACTCAGAGCTGCAGAGCCAATCCCTCCAGAGAGCCCAGGGAATGCACCAGGCTGGCTTGCCCCACGCAGGCTGGAGCCTCTGGGGAGCTCACAGTGTTCTCAGTGCCTCTGCAGCAAGAGCAGGGCAGCAAACTCAGGTGAGGGGGGGCTCAGAGAACCCCCTGAGGAGGGTGCTGAGCCTGCAGCACCTGGCGCGGGGCTCTCTGAGCTGCCACTGCAGAAGCTCCTTCAAAAGCTGGGCTGGCAGAAATCAGGGGACACACAATCCCTGTGAAAGGCAGGAGGAAAAAGGAAACACATTTGTGGAAAAGGCCACTCACCACCACTTGGTACACAACAAGTGACAAGATCAGTTTGACAAGGGAAGGGGTTTCACTCTGCTGCAGCGTGTCTGCTTCCCAAGCTGCCCCACCATCCCTCACACCCCTGCAGGGTTTGTGTCACCAGAGGTGTCCCCTTTGCTCTGCCCCAACAAAATGAGTGCTCCAAGTGTGTTTGACCCACACCTCCCTCAGTGCTGTCACACTGCACAGCACCGTTCCTGCACAAAGCCTTGGCCCTGAGGGGTGGGACAGGGCAGAGCTTTGGGGGAGCTAGGGAATGTTTAACCAAGAGAAGGAGGATTGCTGTGAGATCTTGACTTAATGTGAATATCAGGGTTTGAGCCTGCTTGGTGGACATAAGAGAATTGCTCTCATCCCAAGGCACGTGCACAACTGTCCTGCAATTCACCACTGCTGGTTATTAAAGCAGGAATAAAATAATCAGAAGCAGGTTGCTGTAGCTGAGAGGAGAGTTTTCATGTTTGCACTGCTTTTCAGGATATGCTGTGTTTCCTTTCCATTACGAGGCCACCAGAGGTGTTCAGACCCACTGTGATAATTACCTCTTCTCTGATTGCCCTCACTAAATGTTTCAGGTTTATAATTATCATTTTTAATTCTTAATTTAGTTTATAATTTTACTATCATTTTAACAAGGGAAGATGGAGAAGTGTGGCAAAGTCTAACCATGTGTGAGTGCATGAGCTTGCTGGCGTGCATGTGTGGAGAGAGATTTTATTCAATTTTGCTGTCATATCCCTAATGTAACACTTCAGAGCAGAACCTGCTGGGTGTCTTCAGCTCCCACAACTTGATTTTTCAGAGGTGGTGACTCCCTGCAGGTCTGAGTGACTCCAGTGGAATTGTGGCTGCTCAGCACCTTTGCAAGGGCTGTCCCCTGCTGTCACTGCTGAAGGTGCTCAGCACCTTGCCACATCAATTTTCCCCCAGCACATTTTCAGCCTTTTCACTGCTCATCCCAGCCCCACACCACCCAGTGAAATGCAGATTTTCCTGAGCATCTTGCAGTGGTGATGAATCCTGCATTTATGATAAAAAGTTCAGGAATATCCCCTACCTCCTTTTCTCTGTAGGGTAATTCTCTTCCTCACTGTATCTCAAACCCCTTCCATTCCTCGATGCCAAGAGCTCTTTATAGTATTATGTCAGTGATCTCCTTACAGTGCATATCTGCTCCTCGTCCTGCCTCTCAAACACTTCTCCTAATGCCACATCTCCCTTCCCTGTAATCTCCTGCAGGTGCTTATAATGCCTCCTTTCCTTGTCACACCTTTCAGAGGCTCCACGCGTTATAACCTGAACATTTCCGTGCTCACCTAGCCAGAAAGATTGCCAATGCTCTGAATGACAAAAATGATCTAAAGAAAGAAGAGATGCAGTGAAAAAGTAAAGGTTACATCTTACTGCACTTGGGGAGGATCAGCATGGCTTTTCAGGTCTACCAGCCAAGCAGGGACTGCAGCTACAGCATCGTTTGTAGCTCCAATTTGGCTGGCAAATATCTTGAAATTTCACAGTTCTGACCATTGTGTTAAAAGAAACCTACACTGGCAGCATATAAAAGCTAGACATTGATATAATTCTCTGAAAGGATTTTCCTGTCTATCAGACAGAGAATTAAATTGCCACTAGGTAGGAAGTTGTATATCTCCATTCAAACTATGGAAATAGATCTCCACAGCTTAATTTGGCAAAACATGCTCAGAAGAACAAATTCCTCTGCCATCCCCCTGAAATCAGGGGGACTGTGCTGAGTTAAAACCAGCCCCCACTTTGAATTAAGCTCTTGAGCAAATTATCTGAGTAAGCCTCTTTCTCAAAGTGCAATTCAAGGTCTGTTTGTGTCACCACCGAGGCAGGAACTGGATCTTCCTCCACGTCCCAGAGCTTCCTCCCAGTGTTTTGCTGTGTTTTGGACGTGTTGCAGTCACACCTGGTGAAAGCACAGTGAGGTGAAGTGTGAGGCCTGGGAGCAGCAGCCAGCAGGGAGGAAAGGTGCTGGTGAATCTCAGTCAAAGACCAAAGGATATTTTCAATTTGTATCCAGGGACACTGCAGCAGGGAGCTGTTTTTGTTTTATGCCTGTAGTCTCTCCAGTTACACAGGGACTGGGGGGCAGAGACAGCACAAATTCATGATTACCCAGTGATGGTGTGTGGTACCTGTGAACACTCTCCCCCGTGGGGGAACTCCCTGCTGCTGTTTGTAGCTCCAGTGCCAGGCTCAGTGCACACCACTGCCAGGTCTAGCCCAGACTGTCCCAGGGGGTTCCAGGCTCTGGTGAGCTTGGGATGAATGTCACAGTCCCCAAGGGACTCTGTGCTCACCCTGCAGACAGATGTGCACATCACCTCTGGGTTGGGGTACAGAGGGCCTGGTCAGACCAACAGCTGCCTGCTCTCCTTCCCAGCCAGCATTTCTGCCCTTCCTTTCAGCACCAGGGGCAGGTTTCATTTTCCTTGCTGTAACACCCTCCAGAATTGACATTTCTGCCCTGTGTGGTGGTGGTGGCCCCAAGGCAGACCCAAGCAGCCCCACCACCAAGGCTGCTGAGCCCCTGCTTGCAGCTTGCTCAGGCTCCACCAAGGGTTACAGACAGACTAAACCAGAAAACAATTAGAGTAACAATAACTCCACGTACCCATGGCTCAAAATTTTAGTCGAGTCAAAACCCTTTTGACTGAGTGATTGTCAAACTCGAATTTTGATGTTCATTAGGTGTTTTGTTGTTTCCCCTGCCAGACCATCTCTGCTTGTTTTGAGGCTGACAGCTTCAGTCCCTCATCTCTCAAGTTGTACTTTTTTTCTTGTCCAGTGGTGATTCTGTTTTACTCTTCCCTCATCCATCATCCATCACTGGATGGGAATATGCTCCCTATCCACTCTGCTTCTCCCATCAGCACGTTTTGCTGCATCTGCTTTGAAGTGATAATGCAGGAGTTGTCTAATCAGAGCCTGATTATCCTTTTGCATGGAAGTAGGACCGTTTGGATGGGCTCTAATCTCATTAACACTACTTTCCTTGTTTCCACCCCACTGATGACATCTGCAATTCCACCAGTGTGATTAACACCCTGGTCTGGCTTTTGGCAGGTTTAGTCCTGATTTATGCCTGTCTGGGGTGAGAACCAGGCTATCTGACTTTCCCCAGCCCAGGAACTTGATCCCACCAGATGGGCTTTGAGAAGGGTTGTTTCTGTTTTGAGTATGATCCACCTGTAGTGAGAAAATATTTCTTCTTATTATCTGGCCAGTGAAAATGGTGTTTCTCATATAAATGGATAATTTAATTACTGCCAGTGAAAGGCTGCTTGTTGCAAAGCTTTCCTTTAAAACCTGAAGTTACACATCAGTTAAGAAAGAGGTGTCAGGGTGGTGTATATGCTTGTAGTTTGTAAATATTATCTGTATCTATATATTGAGCCATGCTAGGAAGTGACTTGGAAAGTACTGATTTTATGAGTGACAGATAATCTACTGTGGTGAATGTACTGAGACTTAGTTCCTCAGCAGACTTGTTAGCAGGACTTTGCAAATTCCTTTCCTGAAGAATTTGACATTCACTGTTACTAAGTCAAAAAAGCAGCACTTGCTCCATATTGCAGCACTGACATCAGTTTATATTCCTCAGCTGAATCTTTATTCTTGGTTATCCTGGAACTTCTGCTTCAGGTAGACCTCTTTCTCTTTTTAATTCCAAATTTAATTTCACTGTGTTTTTGTGGAAATTGGGCTCTGCAGTGGTATCTTACCCCAGCATGCACCATGGATCAAGTCCTTGCAGTAAAAGAATATGTTTGAAATGAACAGTAATTTTCAGTGAATGTCAATCTTACTGTGAACTACAGGAAGAATAGCTTGCTTTATTTTTTTTTTTTCCAGGAAGTTATTATCTAAAAATGGAAAGTTAATTTGTTTCTGGAGCTCACCTAGGATTCTTTTGTCATAGTGCATCCAGACTGTAAGGCTGGTAGGCAGAGACATCCAGAAGAAACAGAGGGATTGTTAGCACAATTCTGTGTCCATAGCAGAAAATCAGGTTGTGAATGACACTGCTTGGGCAGGAGAGTCCTAAAAAGAAGTTTAACAGCCCAGAAGTGTGTGGAGAACAGCTCTCAAAGTCCTTTTTTAAGTATGAGAAAGGTTAGAAGAATTGCTTTTGTGATTTCTGAGGGCTGCCACGTGACAGAGGCATTCAGCTTTTGCCCCTGACCAAGAATCATCTCCTGCTGCTCCTTACAAAAAGTCACTGCCTTGTATCTAAAAAGCACTTTGTATCTGAAAAGAAAGATTGGGTAAAGGTAATAAAATATTCACTTCCAATCTACTGAGTTGGTGAAAACCGATCTGGTCTCTGGTTATCAGCTGACAAACATAATTGCAGCTTATAAATCAAGTGTGGCCACTTGAGAATTTGGCAGCTCTTCCAGTTTAAGACGTTTGCTAAAGTTGCTAACATTATGGTAATACAAGAAAAGTTACTTAAAAGTCATTGATTTTGCTCTTAAATAAAAATAACAGCCATCTATATTCGGTTTTCCTTTCCCTTGGGAAGAAATATAATTTAAATGTGGAAGTGGAGCTGGAATGTGGGGCTGGTTGCCCCCTGTTCTCTCTTTAGATGAAACTGGGAGAGAAGGGAGCACATGGCTTTCGCCCCACCGTGGACAGCAGCAGGGGACAGTGAGGAAGTGGAATACCAGGGATCAGTTTTGGGAAGGGAGACTTCTGGCAGAGGAGGGAAGAGGGGAGCAGTCACTGTAATTTGTATTGTGTCAGAAACAAGAGGCTCCAGCTGGGGCAAGAGCCTTGCTGACCTGGCATTTGGCTCTCCACACAAAGGAAGAGCAATCTCACACCAGAGCATTTATAATCTGAATAGGAATTGAATAGAGAAAATTATCTACTCTGCTCTCTGATTTTTCAGACAGGTAAACAGAAGAAAATTGAATTTAAGTGACTCATCCTGAGTTACATGGGGATTCTGTAGCACAGCTGGGAATAAACCCAGATAATCTTTCTTTCAAAGAGTTGGCAGCATTACCCACCTCATTTTACAGTCAGGTCATTGAACCCAGCCTAATGCCTCTGCTGGCATTTGGAAATCTGTCTTGAATGCATCCCAGATCTGTCTCTCTTTCCCGATCCAGAAACACTTCCAGAAATCTCTCACAGCTTCTCTCAAATGCCAGCAATTCCTCTTTCTCTGCTCTTTGCAGGAATTACACAACCTCAGTAGATTTTCTGCTCTGGCAGTGTTTTGAACTGCTTGCGTTTCTCCTGTGAAGATGAGAGGAGCCCTTCAGCATTCCTAGGGAGAAATGAATTACTGAAGGGAATAATGTTTCTCCTCCACTCTCTCCCACCAGTTCTTCTAGAGGGTTCTGTCACCTGACAGCTTCATAAATGGCTGGAGAACTGAAACATGGGGTTTGTAGCAAGCTTCAAAAGGCAGGTCAAGAACAGCTGTTGGCAAAGAAAAGAGGCCACAGTCCAAAGGGCACGAGGGGCATGAATGCTTTCCTCTCACCTGTTAGCTCTTGGTCTCTACTGAGATTTTGGCAGTACTAAAAGCACTATGGAAACTACAGCCCACATCCTTGCTGTACTCCCATATCCAGGTCTGTCACACAGAAAACTTCCTTTTCTAATGTACATGGCTGGTAACTCTGAGGTGACTACATGAAGGAAATGAGGAAAACAATACCCCTTACACTTTCTGTTAGAAAGGTTGATGCAGCTTGGAGAAGTGAAATAAGGAAAGGAGCAGTAGAAGCTGAGCAGTCCCTGAAAAGCTTCCAATGAGATTCTGACAATTGCATTTGATTGCAACCTTTTGGCTACAAAAGAAAGGTCTGGTGACCCTGCCCAGCTTTCCCCAGTTTGGTGTGAGCACTGAGCTCCCCCGAGCTGGGTGAGGTGGAAAGAGACCCAAAACATACCAGTGTCTTCCTCCTGTTGCTAAATCCCATTGTGGGGAGCAAGCCCAGGCCCACTTCAGCTCATCCCAGGGCTAGAGGTGCTGAAGGACGTGGAGCACAGCAGTAATGTTCATTCACTGCTGCTTCAGTGCAGCAATGAGCAAACAGGCTTCTGGAGCCACCCTGGGAAACCTGCCCTCTGCCGTGGTGTGCCCTGGGCAACTTCCAACCTCACCTTCACTTCATCCTTGGGCAATTCCCAACCTGTTCTGTTCTTTTTAGCCTTCTGATAATTTACATTTTTGTAGTGGATTTTCATGTAAACAAACTAATGTTGTGGTAATTGTCTCTTCTTGTTGTCATTCCTCTTTTGGGGAGGAAAAATTTGATGAACTTCTAGTTTGACCAGTGTGGTTCATCCTCCAATCCCTGGTCATTGTCCAAAATCTATATAAATCAAAGCCAAAATAAATGCCCTCTTTTTACCCTGACAATTTGACTGAGTGCATGTCATTCACTTCATGTTTTATAGTAACACCAACCCTCACCTCCACTTTTTCCCCTGGGGAATTCCCAACCCTCACCTTCCCTTTGTTCCCTGGAGAATTCCCAACCCTGACCTTCCCTCTGTCCCCTGGAAGCTGTCGAGTCAGGCCAGAGAAGGAGCCCAGTGCAGTTTTATGTAGCCAGCAGTTACACTGGCTGTTCAATATCACATTAGAACCAAAAGCATGCCTTTATGATTGGAATCTCCTGGAATTCAAAAAGGGGTCTGGAGTCCTTGCTGGTGTCTGTCACAAAGCAGGGGTTCCAGAAGCCAGCCCTGTTCCTCTGGAGCTGCTGCAAATGTGGAGCCTCTGTGATGAGCCCTTGGATGGAGTCAGACATCACAGCCCGTGTCTGTAAGAAACTTCATTGCACAATTAAGAGATAAATAATCAGTATTCATACGAGGAGTAAATGCAGTGTGCCACTTTGCAGGGTGAATTTACGGGTCCTGTCCGTACAAATAAGGGCATAAATGCAGACAATTACTGATATACTGGGAATCTGCAAATTACTGTCATAATATACAGAGTTTTTCAGCTCCTGGGAATTGGCTTCAACCTCCTGCATGCTGGAGCTCCACTGAATTTGAGTAATTTTGGTCAATGCAACTAATCAAGTTTACTTCAGCCCAGGATCTAATCCACAATAAAGACTGGATTTAGAGTAAAGGCTTTCTCCAAGGGAAGTTCTTGTAGAGAGTTCGAGGTGATCAAAATTTTCCCTTGCCTGCTTTTTGGTTCCTTAATCCCCAATTAATTTTTAGATCCAAACACACATGCGACTCTTCCAAAGGACTTTCAAAGGATGCTCTGAGTCACTCCAATCAGTTCTGAAGCACAAAATACCCCTCGGTTGACATTCTGAGATCATGAGCCATGGTTATGTGTATTTCACTGTTCACATGGTAACAGAATCAAAAGAAAATCATAATGAAATACAATGGTTGGATTCAGAAATAGGTTACAAAAAACATTCTTTTGAGCAGTCCTAACAATGGGGAAGAGATGAATTTACATTGGGCCAAATTTGTCGTTGCTGCAGTTGCCAATTAACTCTCTGAAGTTGCGCCTTGGAATAACTCAATAATTAGGTAAAATTCTCACAGTGAGACTTGTGCCACCCCCACCCTCCTTCCAATGCTAACCTGAAATTATTTGGCTTGAGAAAAACCAGGAGTTGGTATTTTCATTAACTCTTTGTATGCCTTCCATTTCCAAAACATTAAATATTTAGTGTAAATTTGCATTAGCAATTGATATTGAAGCTAGATTTACCAGAAAAGATGAGCCTCTGATGGTTTAAACAGAAACAGCTTCTGTAAAGGATGAGAAGAAAGGGATGAAAACGACTTAATTCTGTAGCTCTAAGCTGTCCTTTGTCTTAAAAGGTAAGAAAAGAATTACCATGGAAACGTGCTCACTTCTTCTCATAGAAAAAAAAAAGAGTTTGACTTAATTACTATGAAGCTGTACTATCTTATCTTAAAATAATATTCCAGGTCTTTTTTTTTCCCAAGCAGTGTATTTATATGTGTCAGAAAGAACCAAGGAAAATGCTATCAGAAGGGAAATAAGCATTTGTCTGTGTTTAAATCATAGCTCTCACTCTGTAGCAAACATTTTTATTGCTATTGTGAAATTCACACCTCTCAGGAGGAAACCTTCTTATAGAATCTGCAGCTTTCTCCCAGCTCCTATACGTGTATGTAAGCAACTGTAGCAAATCTCTTTTAACTGGCAACAATAAAGAACAGTAATTGCACGCTTTAATTTAAAATTACAAGAATGTTCCTTCCTTTTCTGGAGGGAAACCTCTTCTGTGGGCCCCTTTCCAGAGCTGAATGCCTCATTGTCAGGGGAGAAGAGCGTGGTGGTGTTGGGATTTCTGGAGAGCTCTCCCTGCTCTCTCCTCCTCGTGTTCTCCCTGCTGGGCTCAGCTCAGCTGCTGGGAAATAGTTGGAATTTTTGCTGGAATTTTTGCTGGAGTCCATCTTGGAGCAGGGTTTGCTGCCAGAGCCGTGTCATGCCCTGAGTCACCCTGACATTCCCCACAGCTCCCTGTCCTCCAGCCTGACCTCACTCCGGGCTGGAATGGGATCCTGCAGCTGGGAGAAGGCACAGATCCCTGCTGAGACAGCCCAGCCAGCAGGACAGGACTGTGCCCCTCACACCAGAGCTCATCCTGTCATAAATGCACATCATGGAGCTGGCTTTTCACAAATATTGAGAGGAACAATATGGTTGTACTGTATTTCCTTTTATTTATAGAGTTTAGAAATGTGATGAATGTATATTTTCTGATTGTAACATAGTGTTAAAGACTGGCGTTTTTTCTTTTATAGCATCTAAACTGGCCAAACCAGAAGTTAGGAGGACTCATCCTGCATTCCTGCATGAAGATTGCTGACAAAGAACTATTGAACCTCTGTTATCAAGTATCTTATCCAAATGAAGATGACCAAGACAGAAGAATTTATGAGACCTATGCTACCAGAGGAGAGGAGCCACCTACAGATGAATCTACCAGGTAAAATGATTGGGGGAAAGTTGAAACTGAACAAAAGAAAATTATACCCAAAAGGAATGTTTGAATCATGCATTAAGGTCTGTTGAACCTGTAACACAGAGACCCTAAAAAGAAAGGGTCTGAAGGGGTGAGGTGTGCTGCTGGCTGGCTTGGGCCCAGGCACCCTCAGACAAGAAAGCTTGGTTTTTTCTGTCTCCCAGTTGTCTATTTTATTTATATTTTATTAAACTTACAAATTTCCCTTAGAAAGTGAACCTCGTTTTTCACAGTCCCAAAGCCTGGCAGCCCCAAAAGCAGGAGGGGTGACCCAGGGAAACTCACAAAAGCCAGCCAAACCCACACTCGGTGTGTGAAACACCTGACACCCTCAGCAGGAGCTCCCCATGAGTCTCACAGGGCTGCTCAGGCTTTTGGTGGTGGAGCTTCAAAATGTTCCTTCAAGGAGCTGGCCCCAGGGAGAGTGGAGCCTGCGTGAGTGAGTGATGTAGGAACAGGTTGTGTCACTATTTATCTCTGAAACAATCCTTGTTTTTCACATCACATCTGTGAGGCTTCCAGTCTTCTTCTGCAGATAGACTGCCAAGAATTTTATCTGTGGGAGTTTGCAGCTCCCCAGAAAAAAGGCAAACAGAGAACTTTCAGTCTAAAGTAATTTTATTTAGTGGGAGAAAAGCATTAAAAACCAACAAAAACAAAGTTTCCATGAAAGGCCACAGGAAATACTTTTTCCTGAAGTTTTCTACAGTAATTGTAGAACTGATTAGTCGATATCTTTTCACCCCTGGAGATCTGTGAGATTTAATTGTTTCGAAGCAATTGTTTTTAGAACAACACACATTTATGGCAACCATAGAGGTGTTCAGCTGCACTGGGATAAGTTAAGTCCTGCTTCCATCTACTTTTTCTGTGCCTTTGCATTGTAACAGCAACATAGAAGTTTCTCAGCATAAATTGGAATCTACCAACATGCATAACATAAGATGATTTAAAGCAACACTATCTTCTGACTTAGCCTGGCCATGATTTTTGCCCATGTTTCTCAGGGAAGACACAGAGCAGAGAATTTGGGGAAAATGAATTGTATACAATAAAATTCTTGTAGTATAGCCTCAAATGCAAAACATTAACAACTGAACGTGCCATAGAGGGAACCTGCTCCCCTGTGTCATTATCTTTATGCCCCAGGAAAGTTGATACAGCCCCTTCTACATCTGGGCATCAACGCTCTAGAAGCTTCAACTTTCAACTTTCAACATTTTAATTCAGCTGGTTTTAATAATGCTCCTAACATTCAAAGATCAGCTCCAAGTTTACTGAGGAAAAACTGTATTTTCTGGTATCTGCTAAGCTGTGTGTCATGAGTTTCTGCAATAACTACCAGGGATTAGGTTAATAGCATTACAGCTGGAAGTGTTACTTGTGGCTTTGTGAGAGGCCTGTTTACAATTTACAAGGTTGGAGTGATTAGCAGTGCAGATGCAGGCTCTGCTGGTTACAAAAGCTTCTGTTGGCTGGAAAGCATAGTGGATTCATATTTATGGAAGGAAAATACAGTATTTTACAGTATGAAAATGTTGCTGGGTGTGGAGAATCTTGGCCTCGTTAGGGAGCTATTCACAGATAGAACAGACCCTTAAATTAGATGAAAATAGCCAGTAATGACACACTGCCAGGATTTCCCCCTGTTCCCTGGGACAGCAGCGTGCATTCCAGAAATCATGGAATGAACTGGCTCTGAAGGCACCTGAGTGGCAAATCCCTGCAATCCCCGGGGTGAGGGTGAGTCAGGAGCTCCTTGTGTGGCAGAACTTCCTCATTGTGAAGCACAGCTGAGAGCCTGGCAGTCACTGCAGAGTCTGGGGAGGTTTTTTTGGGAGGGAAGCTGTGGCCATCCTTCCCCCAGCCAGTCCACACAGAGGGAATGTTTTGATGCCTGATTATGGTGTAGAACCTGCCCAGGTCATCTCAATTTCCACTGAGATACACCTGTACAGGCAGACACTTCTGCTCTGGACATCTTCACACCTGCACTGGGGCCCCAGCTCCGTGGGGTCTTTCCTCCAGCAACTTGATCAGACAATTCTTTCATGAAAAATGGTACTTTAGACACCACCATGCTGTCAACTGAACCTTTACTAGTTATTTATTACTGCTGAAAATTCAGATTTTCTGGCCTAAAACTTTGAATCCAATTAAATTGCAGGTTGGGACCAGGTGATCTTTAGGATTCCTTCCATCCCAAGCCATTCTGTGATTCTCTGATTCTAAGTAAGATTGCTGCATGGTTGACAAGCTGATAATAGAGACAAGTGAGTTCTGACAGTTTTTATACTGGTCTCCCTCCCCAGAGTTGCTGGCATTGCTGACTGTGCCTGACACCACCAGAGGCCAGCTAATGCTGTCCTGCCCCTCCTGGGGCTCTGTCAGCTCTCTCCTTTTAGGTGCTCTGGTTCTGTGCTCCTGAGTGGTTTCCAGAGATCGACATTTTTGCTCAGTGTCTATAAAATGGAGAACTACTGATTCATAGTGACTGCTCTTCAAAGCACGGGAAGGAGTGATTAGACTCCGACCACAATGGTGAAAATCCTCGTGTCTCATTTAATCCCCTTTCTGCTGCATTTTTCTTAAAGATATCTTACTAGCTACAGCTTTCTATAGATAAACAGGCACTGTGCTGCAGAATTTCACACTCAGAGTGGAGCCTACAAAATTTGCATTTGTCAAATTTTACAATGAGGTGGAAAAATGTCACTCTTTACCAGGAACAAACTTCGAGGGATAATTGCTTGTAAGCAAAGCAGATATCAAATTTGTTTGGTCAGGAGTTAAGTCCCACTTTGGTTTTACAGAGCGCAGCCCCCCAAAAATGTTTGCTGGCATTTGTTGGGGGTTTAATTCCATCTGAAAATGTTGATGGTACATGATGTGACTAACAGGATAGCAAGGCTCCTGAATCATCCTCACACTGCCTGTCTCCTCCCAAACTTTTGCACCTACCCAACATTTTAATGTCAGCCTGAAATGTCTCCCAGTCACCAGGGCAGTTGTGCAAATGGTGCTCCCTTCAACCATCCTGCCCCGCAGGCTGAACACTTGTGGAATAATTTGGGTCCTTCTGGAGAAGTTCAGCCTAAAGAGTGTCCTAAATTTATCCCCCAAGGTAGTAAAAGACTGCATTAGTTGGAAATTCAGCCCAGCTCTCCAGGAGGCTTCCTGTCACTGCTGCTGGGAAGCTCCCATGCCAAACGGCAGCCGTGATTAAAAGCACGACAGGCAGTGACCCTGAGTTTGCTCTTGTAGCACAGGACTTTTAAAAATGCTTCACTGAACCTCAGAGGAAAATCAGATCACAGGAGAGACTCCTGCAAATTTGCCTAGAGGAACTGAGTCGTTCAGCTTTGTTTTGTTTTAAATTCTCTGCAGAATGCCATTTCTTCATGGAAAAAAAAAGAGATAAAGGCAGCATTGTCCCAGGGAAAGGTGGTGGTGGCACAGGAGAGGGTAATGGGGGGATGGAGGGGAATTACAAGTGCTTTCTGTTTGCTTGGATGTGTTGTGAGGGCTGCGTTGCTGATGCTTCTTGTGCCATATGGTGGAACAGCTGATGGTTAAATGCTGATGCTGAAACATGATGCTGACACAGCAGATGCTAAAACGTGATTGTGGCAAAGATGATAGCAAAACACTGAAGGTGAAACACCAGCGCAGAAAATGGTGCTGATAAAATAGAAACTTCTGATGTTTGTCCGCTAGAAATTGTTATTTCTGGAGCTGGCAGAAGCTGTAGTAGCCCAGACAGTGTTTGGAAGGCCAGACTGGAGATGTGGGGAACCAGGAGTGTTCTCAGCTGTTTGTGAGTGGGAGAGGGCAAGGCAAACATCTTGCCCTTTGCAGGGAAGGACACAGCCCCTTTAGGAAGAAGCAAATCCACTGTGAAAGCCAGTTCCCAGCTCTCCCAGCCCACCCAGCAGACCCTGGGATCAGCCCCATGCTGCTCTCACAGGCACGAGAGGGGCTGGCTGCACACCAGCAGGTTTCCAGCTGGTCACAGCGGAATAATGAGGTCATCCAGCACACACAGTCTGTTTGCTTGCTTGTCTCCCTTAGCATTTATGTATTTTTTATGGTTCTAAACACCGAGAACAAGAGTTTTAAACATTTAGTTGCAACAAAATGTGGTCCAGTGCTTTTTTTTTTTTTCTTTTTTCTTTTTTTTTCAGCAGGAAAAGCCATTCTGGGGTGTGCTTGCCTGAGTTTCTGAAGGATAGCTTTGACCTTATTAGCAGATATGCACTGTGATCCTGTGAGGCACAGAAATGGCATTTTGTTTATTAAGTACCCGAGTTGCTCTAGAAAACTGAGGTAATTTAAAAAACTGGAAGAGGGCCAAATATCTTAAGTGGCAATATAAAAGTTACAAGAAGATGTATTTTCAGAATTAAATATTCTCCAGTCCGATGGTCTGCACCCTCAGAAAATCCAGGGTAAATTGATGCCAGAGTGCTGCTCAGGGAGGGCTGCTCCTTTTTCCTGCAGACCAGATCGTGTTCTGCATCGTAGATGGTTGACAGAATGTAGATTGAATTGTAGAACATAAAATTCATACCATGAAAATGCTTTGTAATTATTTCAGTAGGCATTTACTTGTGACAGGTCTTGCAGAATGCAGGGGGGAAAGGGATGGGCAGAGTTTGACCAGTAGCATGTGCTTATTTGCAGGGGAGGGACAGCATGGTCATCACCTCCCACAAACACTGAGGATGTTCATCCTGTGAAATTGGATTAAAAGCCTCCAAATTGTAGTTTCCTTTGAGAGTGCAGTGTGTGTTTTGCTGTTTTGTTTGCAGCTGACCGTGTCTGTGAAGGGTGTGGGCTGGCTGCAGGGACAGGGCCTTGTCCCTCTCTGTGGAACCATCTGCTGCAGGCTGCTCAGACAGGCTGGGGGAGCACAGGCAGGCTCCCCCAGGCTGCTCCTGCAGCACAGAGGGCACAGGGACTGTGGGAGATGTCAGTGGCACCTGAGGAGAGGAGCAGAGAGAAACCCTGGCTCAGGCATGGCTGGGAGGGCAGGAATCCTTGGCTGGCCACTGATCCTTGGTATGGGTTTAGGCACCTGAAAGCATCAGGCACTGTGTCAGCAGCCAGCTGATGAGATCCATGGCTGTCTGGAGGTGTAATATGTAACCAAAAGTGTGTATTCTATTTCCCATCTGTTGAAACCAGTCAGGGAGGTGTTTGGGTTTTTCTTTATCTCTTGTATAAAGAAGATAAAGAAAATCATCCCTCATAACTCCAGGGGGAGGGGGTGGATGTCTCCTGTTCATGGGCAGCTGTTAAACCAGCTGGGGCAGGGTTCTTATCCCTTCCAGGACCTGTCCCTCACAGCTCTGGGGATATCTGCTGTTCCAGCAGCTGGGGCAGG
>VZUI01098070.1:0-36818 GCA_013401135.1 Cettia cetti | reverse complement strand
CTCCTCTCCTCTCCTCTCCTCTCCTCTCCTCTCCTCTCCTCTCCTCTCCTCTCCTCTCCTCTCCTCTTTTTTCCTGCTTTATCACAAGTATTGAGATATAACAACCTCTTCTGTGAAGGCTGCTGTGTGCTGGAGCAGTGCTTGAGCCAGCTCCCCAAACTGAAGGTCCTTCCTGTTGTTCTCCATTCCAAGGCACTCTGTGGTGTTCCTCACAGCACAGACAGCTTTCTGAGCCACCTCATGTGGCACCCAAATCAAGTGAGGTGCAGGTTACTAGTTTGACAATACCACTGCCCCGTTTCACTTTAGACAGACAAAAGATGAGGAGGGCTTCAGCTGCCCATTACAGCTCTCCAACAACTGATGCATAATAGAAGCCAGAACCTCTGCATGTTTTGTTTGGACAGAGTGAAGAAATCATGAGATGTAAATAGGCAAGTTTCAAATCCAAAAACTGTTTTCCAGAATACCTACATTACACAGACATCCGTATTCCTTGTTCTTCCTCCTAAGCTTGATTTTCCAGCTTCTCTATGGATATTCACTGATCTATTCAAAGCCTCTGAGCTTGGAAATATGATCATACACATCATCTTTTGAAAACCATCCCTGGATATGCCATAACACCTTTCATCAGTGCCATATTTTAATATACATAATTGCATTTAGTCATCTCTGCTCTGCCAAAAATCCATATAGTCTTATCTTCCAGAGAGCCTGATTGGTAGGTAACAGATGTAGAATCAAGGTCCTCCTTCCAGACATCAGCAAGTTGCATTTAGGAAATGAGACAAGACTCTCACAGACCTAACTCTGTTCAACTGTATGTACTTGACTCCTTACACTAGTGGAAACTAGAAAAATATTTCTGACAGCATAATTTCATCATAAATTGTGTCTTTATGTCCAAAAATAGATTAACTCTTCAGAATCCTCTTCACCAGGGTTCTGTATTTCATGGCTTGGTAGCTCTGCATGTTACTGTGAATTTCTCTGTTTGTTCAAAAACACAGAACTGAGATTTTAATTGAAGCAAAATGCTTTTAGCCTACCTGAAGGAGTTAACAGCCATTACCGAGTACACGCTAAACTGAGTGTTATCTGGACCCACACCAACAAGGAATTGGTTAATTCTGTCACACCAACAAGCATATGCAGCGTTAAGTGACTCCTAAAATGAAGCTGTAACCCACTGAATGGTATAGGGCAGAGGGCTAAGAGGGACAGAGACAGCTCCCCAGCAGAGGAATAATCCCCTCAGAGAAAGTCAACCTACTAGTGGCATAGGTAGAAAGAGGTGAGAAAGAGCAGGAATCCCTGCCACAGCATAAGCATGACTCCAAGGTAGAAGGATGGGAGGGAGAAGGGGATCTGTGCTTTTGCACAGCTAAAGTGTTCACAGGTTTCCTGTTGGGCACTACAGTCATGAAAACAACACATTTGCTACAAAGATTTTAACTGGGACCAAAGTTTTACACATTTCTTATATTACTAGTTATCAACACAGATGTCAGAAAGCCAGTACAGCAGAGAAATCAATTACCTTTGACAAAGTAAATGGCACAGATGATCTTCAAAACCATACACAGTCAAGGGAGGAAAGGTGAGGAAGAAGACTGACACTTCAAAGTATTTCTACCTCTTGGTTTGTAGAGTTAAACAATTCTTAAAGTGCAGATTCTGCTGGTGAAACCAAGGCTGTGGAATCAGCTTGAGGTTTTTTCCAACCCCTGTTCCCTCAAAAAACAACTAGACAACTTTTTTTTTTTGTTTCAGACTGACTCTAAATTCTATCGAGAGACGACATTCTTACTGACGTGGTTGCTGGTCGCTCTTCAGGTTTTCAAAATAACAAACCCTTCAGAACTGAAAATAAGGAACACAACCCCGTGGCATTTTCCCACTACCCACCCCGGGAGAGTGGGAAAGAACACCCCCTGAAATTCCCTGCGAAAAGCCCCCATGGGCCGGCAGGAGGCACCCGCGGCGGCCGCCGGCGCTGCCCGGGACCGCGGCGCCAGGGAAAGGGGACTCTGCTGGGGACATGGGGCTCGGCCGGGGACAGGGGGCTCGGGGCCGGCCCCGCTCACCTGCCGCTGTCTCGGGAGCCACGCTGGGGGCACGGGACACATCTCCGCTGCCGCCGGCTCAGACATTTACTGTCCCCAAACACACACCCCTCGCCGCCCCGTCCCGTCCTCCCGCTCACCGCGTCCCTTCTCCCTGGGGTGGCCTTCCCCGGCCCCTTCCCGCTGCCGCAGCCGGGGCACGGCGCTGCTCCCTCGGCCGGCGCGGCGGAGGCCCGGTCCCTCCGCCCGCAAGGCCCCGGGGGCGGGCGGCGGAGCCCCGCGGGAGGGGCCGGGGCTGAGGGCACGGCGGCGCGCCGGGATTTGAGGGAATTCCTGGCCGTTCACAGCGTCCGGTCCCCATGGAGCAACACTGGCGCATCACCCCCGCGCCGCCCGGAACGTGTGAAATACGAATCCCCGTCTCAGCATCTCTCTGGCAAGTGTGTACACAAGTGCCGCGAATTAACTCTTTGCTGCCCGCCCGTAGCTGCTCCCCAGCGCGCCCTGGGGGCGCCGGGACAGCGCATCCGGTGGGAGTTGTTAGACACAAACCAGACCACAAATGTCCCACTCCCACTCGGTGCTCCAGGACAACCACTGGGACAGGTCCCGCCGGATCCTGCTCCCGCTGCTGCGGAGACACAAGGACAAGGGGCTCAGGAGGAAGCAATGCGCAGACAGCGGTTTTATTTGGGCAGCTCTCAGTTAAACTTCAGGCCATGAGAGTAGCAACTGCCTCTTCCACGGCAGTGGGAAGACAGACAGCTGCTTTCTTGAAGCTACGCTCACTGTGCAACAAACATTTCCTACCGGGATTTAAAGCAGCTCTTCGGTTTGCTTTCTGCAGAAAAAACCCCCCAGGACACTAGTGTTTGTCTTCCCAACTTCACAGATGCTAAAGCTGCCTAACTGTATCTGATTAAGGACAAACAAAACACAGATATTTTCATAATACATGTTTTCAACCCAGTGAGAGCAAAATATCTGTGGATGTCTGAGAAAAAACACCCATTATGTCAGCTGCAAGGAAAGCCAGCTTGACTCGGTGTGTGACAGGTTTCTTCTCTCTGAGGTTTCTTCAGTTTGGCACTTAAAGGCTGCTCACATCTCTACCTGCCCATGGTGGTCTGCCAAGCTGTAGAGCACCTCTGCAGACAGACACTCATCCCAGAAAAAGTTTTCTGCCATGTGACTAATGCAAAAACACCCTCATAAAATATGTGCCTGCTGTTGGCGTGGGCATCTGGAGACCTCTGTGACCATGTAGTTGCTTTCAAGAAAACATCTAGGATGGAACTACGAGTTGAGTTCTACTACAATGTGCCTCATAAACTGGTAAATCCTAAACTGATTGCACAGAGCCCTGCATACAGTTCCCTCAGGAGCTGAGAACAAATAGTGAGGCAATGCCCAGCAATCCACCTTGTGCCAGGCTGCTGCCTGCGGACCCTTGGAGCTGACTTGTTTTCTTTGTGCAGAAAACGATAGCTGCTTGATTAATTTTACTCTCCTTATTTTGCAGCACAGGGGACATTACATTTCTCCCCCTGGTTTATTTTCTATAAGCCCCTTTGTTCTTACATTCTAAGAGAAGGCGATTACTTTCCCCTCTGCAGGGGTCAGCCAGAATTCAGCAGTGTTGCTAGGACTTGGAGCTTGGCTCTCTCACCAGTGCCATCCGTTTGCTTTTCATGCTTCACTTGGTCAACATTTAGCATGTAACCAACTTTCTGAGCACTTCCACCTTTCTCAAGGGAACAGAAAGAGATTTATTTTTTTTTTTTTTTTTTTTTTTTTTTTTACTCCTTGGGGACTTTGATTTGTGCAATATAGCTCCTCACAGCTAAGCTTGAACTACATATCTTTTCTGGAATCACAGAGTTGCAAAGAAAACACCTGTCATGGTGTAAGTGCAGGGGTTTTTCCAGGATTCCCAGAGTTGAGCTTGCCTCTTGGGAGGCAATCCTCAGCCAGAGGATTCTACAAATTTAAATGGGCACTGAGAAAAAAAAATTTATCTATCTACCTAACTATCTATCTATTGAAGGCAAGTAATTTCCCTGTTTCCTTTGGTAAAATCAAATAAAGAAAACTTAAAAGATCTATAATTAAACAAGGATGAAAAATCCTAAAAGTTGATCCAAATTATCTTCCTGACTTCTGTAGCCTCAGAGACTGCCCTCATAATTAGTCCTCAAGCTTTATTTGCCTTATTCTTTTCTGATAATCCTTTCGTTAATTTAAATCTTATCTTAAATATTCAGCAGAAAATCTTCTAGGAGTGCATTTCTGCAAGAGTATGGGTAAAAGCTTCAATGCAAATTTTCTAGTTAGACACTCCAGCTGTAGCACAATGAATAGACATACTCAACACAATATATAGAGTGGATATTTGAATCTCTTAGTTGGACAGTCTGGAGAACAATTAACAGATGGTTAACAGACAAATTCAACTGCAATTTGAGATAATAATAATACATTTTGAGGAATATAAGGTGACAGTTGACTAGATATATGTGAAAAAGATATTAATCTCTAAGATCTCAGTGAAGTAGTATAATAGATGTTTTTGTTCTCTGAAATAAAAAAGGTTGGCATCTTCAAAAAGTAATTTTCTAATCCTTATTAAAAACTGCCTGTAGAATTTTTGTGGAAAGCTTTGTTTAGTTAGCTCAGCTGAGGGATCTCATGGTACAATCTGTCAAGAAATTCAAATGAGCGGATTAATACAAATTATTGTGGTTCATATATGTTTATTTCTTCAATATGACAAAAAGGTAATCTCCAAATTTTTCTTCTGAACATGTGACACACTGAAATCCGTTCTCATCTTCCACAATAACTTTCACTTTTGATTTTCCTCCATGTATCATTGCTGTCCAACTGGTATGGGTTTATTGCAATAAATATTTGTCTCAGTCAGTTTCTTTTCACTGTATGTGTTCTTTTGTGTTTGCTAGATAGCTCCTCAAGACCACAGATGATTCCTTTTTTATTCCTGCAGGGCACAAGCAGAACTTGAAAGAATGGAAGAGATCAAATAGAGACAGGACTATATTTAGAATTTTTGCAGGTAATGCCTCTTTACATATTGGCTTGTTACATACTCCATTGTTCTCTAGCTCTCTACTCTTTATATGCATATTACCACATGATCAGTCAGCTACTACCAATTAATTAGATAGCAATCTAACATAGACTAGAGTTCTTAAAAGAGTGAGAAATTTTATTCTAACCATGTGGTAACAGACTACTGAGCTAAAACAAGCAGAACATAGAGGCTATTGAACCGTGACAAGTAAAGGAAGAACAAGGGTGCAATCACTCATTATTGCTGGATAATAGCAATAAAAAGTGGCAATCATAGCAGCTTCTAAGTGATCCTTAATGCCAAACTACTTTTGAAATCTGCAAGTGTAAAAATAGAAGACTACCCAAAGGTTTCAATCTTAGTTTCGAAAGAGGCTTCAGGCAGTTACTTCAACAAAAGTGAAACTTATGAGATGCCAATGTAGAAGTGTGGATTGTGCTTAACGCAAAAGTCATATTTACTACAATACATCTGAATTACATCACTTAAATGTTTTCAGTAAATTGATGTTGGATCCCAGCGAAATCAGTTCTGCTCATATTTAAGAGCAGGAGCTTAAATGTATGACTATTTAATGTGTTAAGCTCTCATCATTTAAACCAGAGTATTTTTATTCCATCAAGGCTACCAAATTTATTTCTGTGTAGTTTCATGCTGCTATAAAAGAGGAAGAGAAAAAAAAGTTGAGGGAAATTGAATTTTTTAAATGTAAATAAAAAAATCTCTCTGGTTTATGACAATCTGTAAAAAATTATTGCTTCTCTTAATGTAAACAGATGGCAACATCCAGGATGATTGACATTTACTATGTCCATGCACAGGTGCCAGGGGATTCTACTTTTAACCATATTTTACTCTGTCTGCAAGTCCAGCAGTTGAGAAAAATAAACACCAACATGGATTTCCACTTTTAAATACCTTTCAATAATGAAACTACTGAGTACTCTGTGACTTCTGCTCAAGATAGTAAGAAGCTGCCATCACCACATGCAAGACCAGTGTTGTGTCAAAAGTCAATTAAAAAATGTATATTTGCAAAGAGAAAATCCTACCTATTTTCCACCTCCTTCTAGCTCAACATGGTAACTACTAATGGTAACTACTGCTTTTCCTGTTTGTGTAGTATCATTTTAGACTCCATAAGGGTTTCTTTTAGCTCTTCAGTTTCCTATTTTGTAATGTACATTTTTACTCCTAATTAAGTATTTTATCACCCTCTCATCCCACTCCCAGGTAATTCGTGCCTTCTTTAATTATCTTGTCTTCTTTTCCCTTTACGAGCAGCAGTAAACTTTAGTGACTGCTGTCAATAAAAAGTGAAGACATTGGGAGAAAAGGTACACCAAGCAGACTCCTGTTTATGCTCTAGCTACCTTTTCTTCTCCTTTAAATAAACATTTCTCCCCAATCTAGTAACAGGAGCAGGAAGTTTCCTGTTAGGAACTGACATAAAATTATGACAATCTGGCACACCTAAGCAAAAATTACAACAGTACTAAAGTAAAAGGTGCAGCTGGAAACAATTACTTCACTTGGTTTGGCTTTCACTTTTTCGGCTTTTTTCCACTTACCTGTATAATTTTGCATATTAATCCTTCGCTTTTAAAACTCTAAGCATAGAATCTATATTTGCAAGACTGAAGTAGAACTGACAAAAAGGAGTTAGCAAGACGAAAGTGTTTCATATACTTGTTGATGTACAAACTCAAGAACCTTCAAGTCCTGAGAGATGTATATACCCACTCAGCAGACACACATATTACTTATCAGCATCAGTTTAAGTTAGGAAATCGGGCTGTGAAAGTAAATCAATACCTCATTAATTCACTTACTTTTTTAAAAAAATCTGAATGTGTCTAGGTCCATGCAGAGGATGTGTCGCTTGCTACTTCCTTCCAGTAGTTTTAAAAATCTTTCAGAACTTTGACATATGTGTCAACACCACCAAAAGGTCAGCCAGCTTTGAGACTGGGCTCTTCCTGGAATTTGGTCCAAGACTTTCCTTTAAAATACACACAAGTGCCACAAAGCTATGCATTCAACTAAAAACAACATAAAAATAAATGCTTAACATAATTTTAGATCAGCAGCACAAACATTTTTTGATAAACACTCACAGCCCTGCAAACTTTTATTTTAAACTCTAGCTTGGACTAAGCTTCCATAATATGTGGGGATGGAACAGAGCTCTCATTCAGCTGAAATACTTTCCAAAGGAGTTTTCCAATATAAATATTTAAGAGAAAGTACTTCTTTTGTCTGGTGTATGTGTTTCTGCAATGTGTTTAGCAAGAAACAAGAGGTTATTCAAATAAAAAGCTATAGCACTTGAAAATGAATGAGAGAGGTCTTAATGGCAACCTAGACTAGAATACAACACAGATACATGAGGGAACAGATACAAGAGAGAAAGTGAAAAATTCCAGAAATGATGCAAAATATGTATCTGGTAAAGAAAGCTCTGAATATTTATGGAGTCCAAAACACTTCAGTTAAGAACTGTTTCTCCTTCCTAGGACAACTATAAAGGTTGAAACACTTTTTTTTTATTTTTTAGAAGGTTGTGCTAAAATATTGTTGTAAGAAATTATTAAATGCTCAAGGCTAGGCATTTTCCAAACACAGAGGTAAAAATGAAAGATATAGCTTTGAATTTGTACATTATGAATCTTACATTGCACACAGCTGCTCGTGTAAGTCAAAGAAATGCCTATGTTCCTTGACCTGTCAATTTAGAAGCAGGCAAGTTTTGGTACCTGCTATGAAAACCATCCAACAAACCATAATAAACTGAACAGAAAAATGCCCATCACTACATCAACAGTAGTTGGGCAAAGCACCAATCCATCCGCTTGTGATAACCTCTGCTCATTTTTATGAGGTTCTTCTAGAAAAGGTATCTTGCTGTCCTCTCTCCATGGAAGGTATTCTAGCAAGCAGAGAGCACATGCCAGCTCTAGGTCCCCACAGCACTTCCATTTTCGTTGATAAATCTCAGGATATCAGGAAATGATGCAAGTAGCTTTGGGGAAAGGAAAAGGATTGGGAAGCAGGGGCATGGAAGACATTAGAAAGTTCAATATTAATTAATCCTTATTTGCTACCTAGCCAGACAGAAAATAAAGCTAATGGAATAAATATAAAATGTAACTTTAGATAATTTTACCAGTGGTAGTAGATTTACAGTTGTGGCCAGAAATACTCAATTTGGTGTCATACTTCATGCTCCACCGAGTAGAACGATCACATTTGAAGGACTAAAAGGGTAAAATGTAACATGCACATTCATCCTTATGCCCTTATGTAAGAATTTGCTGTTTTCTGTGTATAATTGAAATGGTGTAAGCAGAGGACTAATCTCTTACCAGTAATGTAGAATTTCCTTCAAAACACTCAGTTCCACAACACTAAAAAGTTGGTCAATAAAGACATATTAGTTGGTCAGATGTCCATTTACTTTGAATTATGACATAGATTGAATTCAGAAGTTTGACATTCAAATGGAGGTTACTGAGACTTTAACAGGCATTTAATCAAACATATAATAAAGATAATGTATTTCATATCTCAGTAGGAAAGATGATTCTGTTTTGCAGTACAAGGTTAAAAGTCCCAAATTACAAATTCATCTTCTTTTGGAAAATGGAAGAAAATGGCCTTTTTATGTGTGTATGTGTTGATTAGGGACATGTTTTAGTGGTGGGATTTGCAGTGTTAGCTTTTCAGTTGAGCTCAACAACGTTAAGGTCTTTTCCAACCTAAATGATCCTGTGATTCTCTAAGTATTTCTTCCTTTGTGAAACAGCGTTACTTATTCACGGCAAAAGTATGACAAAGTCTACCATAAAACTTTTTAGCATTTTAAAAAAAATTAGTATTACATTATTATTAGCAATTTGGCATACCATGAAAGTTATTTTAGTATAACACAATGCAAGAGCCTGCTGACATCTCACTAAGAAAAGCTCAATATATTTTCTATGAGTTGAAGTCAGTACTTTCAGGTTTCCATTTATTTGTTATATTCATTCACTGTGTGCAATAGTGACACTTCTATTATTTATCTCTGTCAAACTGAATTATCCTCTGTTTTCTACATTTGTATTTTATCTCTGTGTGTGTGTGTATGTACATATTCCTTACCTTAGGAGATTTTTCCCTTTGGTTATTCCTTTGGTGTGTTCAGGAACAACCGTAGCTTCCATTTGCAAGAGCTGAACAAACCCCACAGAATTCATGCTGAGCTAGAATCTGCTGGTTTAATTCCCTGCTGGGAGTCTGCCAGTTGGGAAACGCTGACCAGCAAGTACAGGTCTTAATTACACGAATCCAGAAGCTGCTGCCAACCTCTCCCCATTGAGAAGCATTTGTTTTCTAGTGTTGTTCTTGATGAACAGATTATCATACAAACATTATTTATTGCTGCTTTATACTGTTAAGCAATTAAATGAAGAAACCTTTTAAACTCAAGGGAATTTTAATAGGTTACTTGCAAAATGTTATTGCAGGCAACAACTTGTACATGATTTTAGTTCCAAACCCACCAAAAAATTATACAAATCAGCATTGTAAAAGTGTCAGATTAATGCCTTACAGGCTTTGCTGGCAGAATTAATTTCTAAATTCTAGACGTGGGGAAACGTTACTCTCATTTTTTTCCTTTTCCATTTTTTTTAGAAAAATTTACAAGTGAAATATTACTACAAAACTTTTTTTTTTATAAGGAATTTTTGCAAAACATTTACATTTTTACCATCAACTATTTTTCTGTTTCAAAATCATTATGTAGATTTAATACCCTATGCTGCACATCAATTCTTGCGAGATGACAATTCAGTGACATGCATAAAAAAACACCACAAGGCATTAAAATGAAGACTTAAATACAAATATTGTTGCAATAAAACAGTTATAAAATTGAAAAATAGGACCTAAACATCATGCTTACTTAACTTTGACAAATTAACTTTTTCTCCTAGATTACACACTTTTATTACTGCTCTCGTGAAAGAATGTGATAAATAATGACTTAACACCAATTGCTAATGTAATCAGCAACACATACACAAACCTAACCAAAGAAAGTATATTGCAAGAAAAAAACTATTCTAACACTGGAGTTCTACCATGGTAAATACACTTTGCACTGATAATTACAATAAAGCAAAATTTTTAATGGTGGCAAAGGGAATGAACAGTGAAATGCCATTAAACAAGATACTACTGCACATCTGTGCCCTATTACTTACAACAGCTATATCCCACTGAGTCAAATAAAGGACATTGAAATTTACGATCCTTTTAAGACAGAAAAGTGGATTCAGAATGGTATGCAGAACAGACTGGCAGAATGTTTCTAATTCCAGTGGTAAAATGTGCACCTGCTAACACAAGTTAATGTACTTGAGATGCTATGAAGCCAACCAGATTTAGATTTGGATACATCTATAATAGGGATTCATTGCAGATTAAAAATTACTTCAGTTTCCTATCTGCATACATAAGTATGCATGAAAAAATTACATATGAAATGGTTGTGCAGAATGCTTGTAACTTCAGTTTACAAAACTGTTAACTTTTAGGAAATATGATATTAACATTAGGAAAGTTCTTCTTTGCATAAAGTAATGTAGAGCACTGATTGTGAAGCATAATGATAAAATATATCTTTGACATTTCATTTCCTTTATAATAAAATTAACAGTTAATACTACCTAATGTTCATCTGTATTAAATGTAACACCTAATTGCTTCTGACATTTTAAATCCAGATATATCAGTTAAGAGTACTTTAAATAAAATATACAAAATAATGTACAAAACCCAACTAAAATTTAAAGACTCTGTTACAAGTCTAAAAAAGCTTTAAGAAACTTGAAATTCATAACCACAGTGTAAAATTGTTTTTCTTTAATCTCAAAGCTTTTTATGTAAACTGAAAGTATAAAATACCCTCAGCTTAGTATTTTGCTACAAAGGGCTGGCCTAAAGTGTACACAGTGTAAACAATGGTATTTCTTTTGCTTCAAAAATACAGAAAACACCACAAGATTGATAAATTGTTCAGATGAGAAGCAAATGCTCTTTAGGGAATGCACAGGGTACCTGTTATGTCTCACAAACCAACAGCTACCACACACATTCTTCCTTTCATAATTTGTAGGGGAAAGAAAATCATCTTATTCTTCTTGCACTGTACTGCCTTCAGTTACATTAAAAATATTTTGGTGTATAAATCTTCTTAAAAACTGATCATGAGAATTTATTAATAAGTGACTGTAGATGTAAAAGGTTATATTTATGCCTAAGGGAAGTAATTAAAAATCCTGAGTGTGAAATATTTGGCCATCTTTCCTCCTTGTACCTACTGGAATTTTCACATAGAAAATGCAATTTTTGTTCTTGGTTTTTTCTTTTTCTTTTTTTCTTTTTTTTTTTTTTTTTTTTTTTTACATTTCCTCTATATTCACTGTCACATCTGAAAATCTAACCAAACCTTTGAAACCAAAATTCATGTCCCAAAAAGATGATAATACTTCTCTTTTCTCTTTGTTTTGTGGTTGGCAGGTCAATATAAGATTTGATAGGTAACAGATAATTATTACCAGCCTACATATTATCCTTGAAGAGAAAAAAAGAGATGGTAATATTTAAGGGGAAAGAGAAAATGTTTATTTACTTCTTTTCTTATTAAAATGTGATATTTTTTTTTCCTTTGGCTATTAAGTCAAAGCACAAAGAACTCAGCACATTAACCACAACATAATAAACTAGTATTTACAGAGAGGAGATACTGGACAACACTCAGTTGTCTGATTGATTTCTATGAATTCTACCGAAATTAAAACATTCAAACACCTAAGGTCGAGTTTTTAAGATTCAGGTTATCTATGAGTTAGAAATGGGCCGCAAGTGTTTTAAAATACAGAATCACAGAACCACAGAATGGTTTGGGTTGGAACAGACCTTAAAGATCATCTAGTTCCAACCTCCTTGCCATGGGCAGGGAAATACATAATGAAATCAATTACCAAAAACTGACACATTTTTTTTTAATTCTACATAAAGATACCATTACTTTTGTAAATCTTATGTTAATATCTTTCTATGGTTTTATCTTTCCTACTGTTTACACTAATTCTACGTAACCTAGCTCTCCACACAAAGAGAGGAATTAGAACTCACTGATTGTCATTTATACACACTACTATAATGTAGTAGTCAAAATTAATCTGAGGCCCACCTCAGAATCACTTTGTAGCATGCATCACCGAGCTGCTATTTGAGTAATTCCAAAACTTGAGAAAAGATGGCCAAAATTAACCGATGTGTTGTATGGACTGAACAAACCCCCAAAATATATCCACTGTTGTTCATCCTGTATTCTGTTTTGCTGTGCCTTATGGGAAAAGGATGCTCTCAGGAAAATATAACAGATTTATGTTAAAAACAAAGTGCCTTCATCAAATGGTATTAATCCTAGTCAAGGTCCACCCAGTTTTACATTGATACTATCTGATTTCATAAACACATTAACATACAGTGCTAAAATAGGGGGTAAAGTTCACTTAAAATCGTTATAGAATATATATAGGCATATAACTAAAAAAGTACAGTATGGAAATATTATTCCTCTATCTGTTTATCCAGTCATCAATTTGCGCTGTTTGTATTTTTGAAATTTTTGTCTTGTTGCACCGGTGTACACTTCCCATGCTGACCCTCCAACCTGGAACACTTACAGAAGTCATGACTGAAAAAAAGATTTCCTGCTCTGTAATCCACTTTACCAGCCCACTTCCATATCCTGAAAGGTATGTAAACTTAAGTGCAGCACTAGGTGTCCATATAAATGATCCTTTCAGAATTCTTCCATGTTTGTTGAAACATTAGGGGTTGCTGGGTTTGAATCTTGAGAAATGGCAGCAACAGTGACAATTCTTGGAGAACCAAGAACCTCAGTAACTGAAGAGTCCAGTTCTCCTGAGGTAACAATAGCAAGGGCTGTTCCACCACCCTTCTTGTTCTGATGAGTTTTGACATGTTTCGAGAGATGGTCACTTCGCATAAACCTTTTAGAACATTCCGGGCACTCAAATCTCTTTTCACCTTTTTAAAAAGAAGAAGAAAACCAAAATGTTACTGAAAGAGAGAACTGAACACTGCTTGATCAGCTGAGTCTCACCCTATTCTATTCAACATTCAAAGTGTCTTTAAAAAGACATGTTTTCTTTTCCATCTGACTCATTTCCAGGTGTGTTCTGTTCAGTCACAGGCTTTTGGCCACCAACTCTTCACAACTAAACTGTTCTCAACAAGTATTTACTATGTTGTGTATTATATGACGAGAAGTTTGAATTTCAGGACACCAGAAAATTTTCATAAACTTCCATAAACCTATCAGAACAAGGGAGGTAAAAGCACTCAAAGAACAACTTAGCATTTTTAAAGAATACTTTTTGTTATTTAGATTACAGTGATGGGAAGCAAATTCGGAAACATGAATCCCAATGCTCCATGAAGATGTATGAAATCTACATCAAGTGAGACATTCATTTTATCCAAAGGTATTGTCACTTTAAAAACATAATTAGTGCTTAGACATCAGGTGCTATAATTTGGAGCAGGAGGGAGAGGGAGGGGGAGACACTCTCCTAGGGCTAAAAATATGAAGGCTGATAAAATTTTCAGCTTTTAAAAGACCAACTTTTCCATTCTGAACTGTTAAGAGAATTTACTTTATCAGTTCCCACTTAAAAATCTAGGAAAATTCCCAAGAAGACCAAATCTAGTGTATGGACCAGGCTAATAAATTCCTTAAGGACTGAGCTAATCCAAGTGAGGAAACAATAACCCTCCCTGGTCCATTGCCAATCCTTTGTGATGGACTTAAATTTTTTACATTTAGCTCAGGCACTAGCTAATGTACATCAGCTATCTATGATGAAATGGTCATCTTTTTCTAGCCTACATACAAAAGAACAGTTGGAACAGATTCCTTTTTATTTATATGATTTCACAGTCAGCCTAAATTAATGAAAACTGGAATCTACCACTTCTTTGATTTAAAGTTACTTTTTTTACATTTAAGGGTAATTTTCAACTAACTTAGTAAGTGAGAACCTTGATACCATTGTTTAACTATGGCCACTACCACTATGACTTGTGGTACTATGGCTACAGAGGAGGATGACCAACCTGTGTGGGTTCTTCTATGCCTTTGTAACTCATCACTCCTTGTGAATCGTTTGCCACAAAAAATCCAGTTGCAGACAAATGGTCTTTCACCAGTATGCCAGCGCAGATGTGCCCGAAGATGAGATGTCTTGCCATAAACTTTTCCACATCCTTCAATATGGCAGATATGCTGTTTCTTTTTTCCCGGCTCATTGCTGCCTCTAAAAGAGATCATATTTAAACAGCTAAGTAGTTATATTCTAAAACATTACCCGCTATTAGGAGAAACATTTCATATTAATAGAGGCAATTTTAATCCCTGTCTAAGAAAGCCCACACAAATGTGCTTTCTAATAGAAAGCATTAAAAATCTAGGCAATATAGGACAATCTCATTCCCAAATGAGGCAAGCTGTGATAAGATGCTTAAATATATACTGATAGAAGTTACATTTACCTTCCTTCTCCCTCTCTGCAATTAGGACATGAGCAGGCAACTCTTCTCAGTCTCTTGCCAGGCTGCACTTCCTGGTCAGAAGCTTGTTGAGCTTGTTGAAGCTGCACTTGTGTTATCTGATCAGGACTAACAGCACCAATTGCTGCATTAGCAATGCCACCTACTGCTACGGTTACAGGAGCTATTGTGGCTTGCTGTACTTTTACTCCATCCTGTCCTTGCTGTTGACCTGTAAAATAAGAATAGTTTGTACCTTTTATTAGTCGTTTCAGTAAGTGAAATGTGCAAATAAAATTTATACATTTACATTAGGTGGACAAAAATCATCTATTGTTATGGGGAGCCACAAGCAAAATATTAAATCCAACCATTTTCCTGAAGGACTACCTACCTGCTAGTTTGATGCAATTTGCTATTAAAACAGCACAAGACCACAAATTAATGATACTAAAAAAAATTAACTAGTTTAAGAAATGTATTCTTTTTCTTAAAGCTGAGATAAGCAAAATCTTACACAGAAATATTGTTCAGTCAATTGCCAATTAATGTTTCTCTAATAACCTTTGAACTATATCTGCATTCAGAAAACTACAATCAGCTAATTAAGAAGTTGCTTTAAGGCTCTTACAGAATTGTCACTTCTCTTACAATCTGTCTTGAATCAACATTGAGCCAGAAAGGAACTTCTGAATGCAAAAGAAACTTAGGACTAGACTTGAACAAATTAACATACCAAAGCCTTCTTGAGACTGTTGTTTTGCAAGATTCTCTATTCAGGATGGGGTAATCCTGGTTAGATGTATATAATGGGAAGACAAGAAGCAATAGCAGCCCTGGGGAAAGAGATCTGATGTTTGGTTTGATGGCCAGCTGTAGATGAGTCAACAGAGTGCCCTGGCAGCAGAAAGGGCCAGCTGTACCCTGGGGTGCATCCAGCAGAGTGCAGTGAGCCAAGCCAGGGGGGAAGTGACTGTCCTGCTCTGCTCTGCACTGGTGCAGCCCCACCTCGAGCTCTCTGTGCTGGTTTGGGTGCCTTAATGCAAGAAGGACATCAAACTGTTAGAGTGTGTCCAGAGGAGGGGACCAGGATGATGAAAGGTCTGGAGGGAAAGACTTAAAAGTAGCGGCTGAGGCCACTTGGTTTGTTCAGCTGGGAGAAGAGAAGGGTGAGGGGTGACCTCTACAAAGTCTACATCTTCTTCAAGGGAGGCAGTGGAGGGAGAGGTGCCGATTTCCTCTCTCTTCTTTCAGGTGACTAGTGACAGGACATGAAGGAATGGCATGAATCTGCACCAGGGAATTCAGGTGGGACATTAAGTAAAGGTCTTCACTGAGAGAGTGGTTGATCACCAGAACAGCCTCCCCAGGAAAGGGATCAAATGAAATTTCAAGACTGACTTGATGAACAAAGAATTCAGCTTCATTGCATAAGTCCATTATCTCATTGGCTTTCTTGATCTAAGGAAATCTGGAATACTGGCTTGATATTAAAGCAAAAGAAACTATTCCAATATAAGTAAGAATAGGTGCAGTTTCTTGAACAACAAAGTAATATTATGTTTGTTTTAAAAGTTAGTGCTATACAGACTTAGAAAACACATATAATAAACTAAATCTGACACAGAGATGTGACTTCCAGTCACAATATGACAACCTTGAATGCCAGCCCTCCTAGTAACAGGAATGGGACAAAATATAATTAGATGCTGCCATTTTCAAAAATTCACTGCTGTCATACAACTGTGAAATTAAAGGAAATACTATCTCCTTATTTAGAGAGTGTAACAGGCAACCAGAATTCTTTAAAGCAGAATACAATATTTTAAGACATGAAAGTCCTCAGTATTGAAACATTCATTTCAAATGTAGAAATTCCTGGGGGATAATGATTCAGAGATATTTGAATGGGTTTTAATGACTTTTGTAGCATCCGTAACAGACACTGCCAACTGGGATAAGAAGAATGCTCTCTCTGAAGACTAAACCTACAGAGTTGACACACAACCCAGCATGGGACACTGACTACTTCATTCACATGATTTCTGAGGGGCAATAGATGTTTGCACAGACTATCTTGTGTAACACCATGCTACCAGCCAGAGACAAAACCTAACACACACCACCTAACACCACCACACACGTGCACATAGGTGAGGGCTGAAGAACATGATATACAGAGAACCTCTCAGAGTGACTTGATTTGTCATCTGAAGGCCACTGCTGGCTACAGGAAATACAATAAATCTGGTTTTTGCCTAGGTCAGTACCAGGTTATTTTCACCTGAAGCACTTAGCAAATTTTCCCAGTTATCTCCCTTAGTTTATGACTGGAAGTTGTATCTGATCTGCCTAGATATGAATAAACAAGAACTCCTTGTCTTCTTAAGAAGGCCACAAATACTGACAGACACTGAGTGTTTTCAGTTCTCTGAAAAGAACAAGGACAAGCCCATAAGAGATAGAGCTTGAACCACACTTGCAGTTGGACAGACAGTAAAACAAACAAAAAACTCTAAAAGGATTCTGGTATCAGCAGCAAAGGGAAAAATAATTACCAGCTTAACCTTGAGTGCAGAGTCCCCATATGTTTAGGATAGAACCAAGTCTTTCTTTTCAGAATAGCAAAGTACTGGAAATATATTTATTTCCCATACTTTAATGGGAAAGACGAGCACTCATGATAATCCTTGAGAGAGAATACGATAGGATAAGAAGTGCATTATGATATAAATGCAAATAATAATATCAAGTACTTTGGTCTAACAGTGGCTGAAGAGGATACTAGAGCTTCCAAAGAAACTGCTAGTCCTGGGACAACTGCTTGTCAGGCTGTTAAGCTGTTGGAACACTGACTGAGTGCTATAAACAGCCACAGTCAAAAAAAGGCCAATCATTTTTTTTTTAATATCTCATGCTTATCCTAATATGATAATATTAACATGATAATGTAATTGCTTGTGATAAAAACCAGTTGCACTTTCTGGTGAGCTGAACGTAAATTAAAAGGAAGAACTTGCTCAGCATGCAGCCTTTTGCAGAGCACAGTCCACTCTTCATCTGTTAAACATACACAAGGCACAAACTCTAATCCACAGAACAGCACTACAAATGCAGGGTCTGAGAATGGTTACAACAAAAGTTAAAAGACATAACAGATATTGTGGCCTACTGCAGCCTCCTATTCTGTTTTCATTATCAGTCACATTTTTGAGTATATTGTTAAGAATTTTACTTTTTTATTACAGTCTGTTAGAAGGATGACTATCTACGTCACAAAGTCCTATTGGAGCAAAGATGTCCTGAGATCTAATCAGTCTGTGGTCAGAACTCAGCTGAAGAGAATCATTAGTTCTTTCTCTCTGATTTTCTTGAATTGATATTAAAGTTTCAATGCAACCTTTTCCCTGCTATCCTAAGGTGACTTTATAATGTGGTATCCTGGTATTCCCATCATCTGTATTTTTGTTCAGAAATGGGCCCTGTAGCTCTAAACTAGGCCCAGAGAGATAGAGAGCAAAGAGGGGGGAGAAGATGCACATATAATTTATCTGCAGAAACTTCATTTTTACTCTCCTGAAATTCCTTGTCTCACAGACTGTGCTGCCTAGCACAGACAGCAAAAGAAAAATAAAGCTCTCAGAGTGCTCTCCAAATTTGCAGCCCTGTAGCCAGGAAGAAAAACCAGAGGGTCTTTCTTTACTTTTAAACTAGCTTCTAGTTCACTAGCTGAGACAAAAAGTCCTTCTCTAGACTGTGGCTTCTTCAGAGCAACTGTTCAACCCTGCTCTGGTCCAGAACACCAACCAAGAACCCATTCCAGCAAACCCCAGCGTGGAGAGGCCCATGCCCTGCCCACCTTGGACGTTGCCTTGGCAGCTCCTAACTCAAAAAAAGCCATACCCACAAAAAAATCTTCAAACTCTGAATAGCTAAACCTACCATCTTTTGAGAGCAAAAATGAGTTTTATTGCTTAATATTATTCATTTTTTCATGTTTGTGAGTATTTTTCTCATTAAATAAACAGTTTTTTCCACTTCTCTCGAAGAAAATTTACCTCCTGAACCAGCTGGGGGAGGGACCACTGAAATCTACTTTCAAAAGAGACCCCTTCAAAAGTTTCCTCCCTAAATTTACCCTAAACCAAGACAGCTGCCAAAGCAAGGCTTTTCAAGCAATATATGAATGGAGGCACTTGAACCCTGAGGAGGATGACTCCTTTTCTCATCCCATGATTACTGGTTAATATTCGGGATATAATTCTAGGATATGACCAGTTCACATTCTTAGAGAAGCCCTTCCAGCATTTCTAAAAATCCAGCATATTTTAGTGATTCCATATAAACCAACTCTCACTGTCCAAGTAATGAGATGACCAACTACACAAGGGTCTTCTGACACTTGTTCAGAATATCAAATACTACTGCTGACACACACTACCTTTCTGAACCTTCCTTCTCCTACATGAAGACAGGGCATATCTTGGAATTCAGGATACATACTACTGAGCTACAACCTTAATCTATTTATTAAACATAATACAGTGACACATCTGAGTAGAAATTCTTCACTATAATTGTAAAAATGACAATAAAATTACAAAGGGGACAATGCGGAGTAAGGTTGCTCAGGCAGACAATTACATTCCCCACATGGTTTCAGTTAAACAGTAATTAGATGACTAGTCTTTAGATAGCACTAACTAGTTCCAATATTTTCTAATATGCATGTTGAGTTTTCTTCTTTAAATTGATCTCATGGAGTCACTATTTTAAACTCCCTTCTCTTGAATTCCACTTACTAAATTCAGAACAGAAGGTTCTGAAGCTCTCAAAATATCATACAAATTGCCTCATTTGAAGGCCACAACATTCAAAAAGCAAATCTAGTTTTTTGAGGTAAAAGAGTAACTGAAGAAAGCACACATACATGATAAATATTCTTTGTCAGAAATGTATGCAGCTATAAGAAAACACAGGGAAGTTCAATAATGTAATTACTGAACTTAATTTTTGTTTTGAACTCCTGAGAGAGCACCCCAACATGGGAGTGCACTAGTTAATAATACACAGGGTAGAAATGTATCTATTCTCATTTTAAAGCTGTTAAACATAAAAGCCTTTGTTCTTTGAGAATAATGGGAGTGTATTTTAGACCAATTGAAATATCTTTTCTCCTGAAGAAGAATCAGAAAATTTTCACAAAACAGCTGACAGAACATGCCCAAAATCTCAAAGTGAGTCTGCTACAGTCTTGAGTTGTATGGGATGTTTTCTTAAACTATATACTAGAATTGTACAGATTACTAGAGACTTTAACTGTTACATCACTTGCATTTATTAAAGAGGAAGAGAAATAAAGGGAATATAAAGGAAAGATAAGAGAATTTAATTATTTTTAAATCACCTCTACCAAAGAAAAGATACTGAGAAAACTTAATATTGATAGGAATTTGTCAGCAGCCTACTAAATTAAATGAGGGCAACTTCTAAATGTTTAAAACAGAGGATTTTTCAATTGAGAGGCTCTAGGTCCAAACTGGCTTCTTACTTGAAAAAAAACCAAAACAACTAAACCCAACAAACAAACCTGCTTACTCAAAAAATAAGTGGTTGAGATAATGTTATCCACACAGGAACAGAACAATCTCTCGACACTTTTCAGATGAAGAAAAAAAAGGCTCATTAAAAATATTCCTTTCAATGTCTTACTAAAGGCATGTCTTACTAAATGCTATTTAAAGCCTTCCAGAAATGCTGCTGGAGATCTGATCACTTGAAATTGCTTCTTCCTGACATACTCCAAACCACAAGACCTGATATCACTACACTTCATCATTCATAATCAGACCCTTCAGTAACAACAGCTCTCATGTTTCAGCAAGGGTTTCAGAAAGAGATCTAAACAAATCACTACGTGAGGGAACAAAGTCACACTTCAGTTCATCTATGTTATTCTGTACGAGCCATGAAAGCAGTCACTGCACACTGACACCTGCTTTTGGAATGAAGTTTTCTCAAGTTCCCCTGATTTCTTTCATAATGATTTCTAAAATTTTGAAATAACTTGATTTAAAAAAGCATCGCTGAACTTGAAATGTCTGAGCTTTATTGGGCATACTCTCAGGATTAAAGTTAAGTTACAATCAAATGTTACAAAATAACTTTGATATAAAATAACATTGATACTCAATTGCATTTCATTTCCTCTCAGGCCTAAGCTCTATCTTTCTATTGGATAGTAATAATTTATTTGACCATAGAACAAAATGCATACAGCAAGGAAACCTGATACAATATTTACTTGACAAACAAAGTGCAACAGAAGTTTCACTTTTTGCAATACTACAAATATGATGACTAAATAGAAATATTTAAGCTTCTTAAATAAAAAAAACTGCATGATCTTAGTCACTAATATTCCCCATTTAAGCCATTAAGTAAATACATTACTTATTAACACAAGATACAGGATTATCAAGAAAAATGATTATATATCCTTTATTCTTCAGCATCACTTGCTCAGCTTTCCAATTTTACAATAAAATAGCATCTTAGTAGGTAAACTCACATACACTTTTCCATACATGAGTTTGTAACACATCCATGCAAGAAAATTAAACAACTTGAACTAATTACTATGAAACCGATTAATACAAACACACACACCAATCACCTTTTCAGTTAAAATTAATTTGCAAAACCACAACAGCACTTGAATGAATTAAGAAACCTTATGCATGGTACCTAAAATGTACTTTTCTAAATAGCAACTGATTATCAGTTATTAGGCTTGGCCAGCTACTATAAGTGAAACCAAGCCTCCTTTTTACCACACACTGCACCTGCTTTCCTACTCTTGTTCACCTGAAGTAGCAGGCATGAAAGACTACTCTCTGAGGTAAATAAGGCAGAAGGGAAAGAAAAGGACTTAACTTTATTGATCTACAGAAATCATGAGAGTAAAGCATAGGATCTTGGAAAGAAGAGAAATTTAAGACTAAGAAAAGAATACTTCTAAGTTCTGGTACATAGTTCCTCAGAAAAAATTATATATTTCCTGTTGCTGTTGTGCAACCAACATTTAGCAGCCAAAAGATGAGCACATCAGAGACAGAGTTATCTCAGTAGGGTGCATCTTACTGCAAAATCTGAGAAACACTTTGCAAAATGGACTTAGAGCCTCAGTGGCTAATGCTGTAAAAAAGAAAATTTGTTCAACTGCATTTTCTAAAAAGCAAAGAGAAGGTTGCAGTTAGAATCCATAATTCAATGCATATGACTACAAGACAGCCTGCAGGTTTCCAAAGCTCTACAGGCATCAGAGCTGACGAAGCAGCTCACCCATTAACAACTTACTGATACAAAGCAATGGGAAAAAAGAAGTTTCTCATCTTCCCTCGCCTGGCATATGCCAGGTACTGTAAGCTTGCAAACATCCTTTAATATTCTTTTTCTACAAAGACATGTACATTATTTATACTAAGATAATATCTGTATTCTTTATATATTTATAATACAATTTACTTAGAATACCATGTCTATATAATAGAATATAATGCTTTAAGATATAGCCAAGATTTAAATATTGATTAAAAGTATGTGTCAATATAGAGATCCTCAATTTTTTTAAAAAAATCTACTACGAAGGAGGTTTCATGCTGAAAAGAAGCACAAATCATACTTTAAAATTACATATATGTAAAGACAACACTGAATTTAAATATTTAGACTGAAGATCATGCAGTATGCTGAAAATTCTGCTCTCTCTTCTATGCAGTGGTAAACAAAGATTTATGAAGAAATAATTTGTGACAAAAGAAGAATTCCCCAGAATAGAAGCTGCAAGCACTGATACAAGGGACACACACATTCTGTAGAGAAGATCAATTTGGAGTAAGGAGAGGAACTGGATTCACCCAACTACTACAAGGGTCATCACAAATCACAGCATTGTGTCCAGATGCTACTACAAGCAGAAAGTTTCCAGAGCAAACTGCAGCATCAAATAGACATCTGTCTTTTCTACCTCCTACAGGGACACCACAGTAAGTTTCTATCTTTAGCCCATGGCTAACTTTGTCAAGATTTGTAAGATTTGTCAAGATTTGTTATACTCTTCTTCAAAAACTTTTTAAGTTTCATTGTTAAAAAATTACTGAACAGCATAATAACAACATTTAACTTCTGTTCAAAGTAGAACACCAGTTCAAGAGGGAAACAAAGCAATTAAGCTTGAGGGGTTTAAGCATCTTAAAAAACATGAAGTTTGCTTCCATTAGTGCAAGAATCATATTGGTAACACAAAATCAAACCACTGCCCCAAAAACTTCACCAAGTTACTTTAATGGTTTTTCAAAAATGTAAGGCTTTATTACCCAAGTGTTTTAGGACAACCTGAGGGCACTTCAGTACTTTGAGCCAGAAAATAAGTTTTCCCAGCTGGTAGGACCTTTCATTAAACTGAAAGCAAGTTTACTTTTTATTACCTTATTAAACATAAGAAAGAGCTACCACAAATACAACACAAAAAGACCTATACAAAATAAATATAAAAATCAAACACAGTGCTACATTTCACAAAATTAAGCCTTGAACAACAAACTGGTGGTTTCAGTTAAAGAAAGGCAATGTCTTTGGTTCTCTGGATACTGTGACTTCAAATGAAAAGAAAATATGGTCAATTTATTAAGCATTCTAAACAAGGAGGTGGAATCAGAAAAGTAACTTGTTATACTAATGAAAAGAGACCTTCCAAAAAAACCTTGATTTTCATCATTATTGAATAAATAGTCAAAAGAAAAGTATATTAGGGTGCGTATCCAGGAACACTTCTCTGCAGAACACAAGTAGTTTCCTGCATGCTGAAACTTAGAGCAACAGCTGAAAACCCAAGCACCAGCAGTGCTGCAATGTATCAGACACATTGCATGGAAACTAGCAGCAGATGTAAGAAATTGAGATTCTTAGATTTACTTTTATGGAACACCTCCCTCTCCCCTATCCCCTTGCCCCAATTCTCACAGTTTATAGCCACAACAGAATGTGGCCCAGTTCTTTCCTTCAATTCTCCCCCCTAACTCTTAAACAGGGGTAGGACTAGAAAGAAACCTGTTGACTGTTGGTCTGCACAGTCTGACTGGAGAAGCTCAATACCTGACAAACTGAAAACAAAGAAAAATCAAATGCCTGACACACTTCTGCCATATAGCAACAAAACCACACACTCAGAAAGCATCATCTCCTGCAGCTCCATTCAATTTATGAATACTGCTATGCAGTAGTAATAACTGAGTCTTGAAAGGGCAGAAGTAGGCTAACCTGAAAAAATATAAGCTAAGGTTCCCATACTCTATTTGGATTTTGGGAGATATGGCTGTGAGCTTTTCTGGGTGAGTATTATGGGATTTTGACTATGCTTCCTGGCTTACATATTTTACACTTGACTTGAAGGTTCATGAATTTCCTTGAAGTAAATATTTTGGCTCTATGAAATGTTACGTTGATCAAGATAAAAGTAAATATTAAAAAAAAAAAAAAAAAGCACGCTAGGTGATTAAAAGGAATTTAAAGGATATTATCAGGAAAAAATTACCAAGATTTATAAAACATTTTTAAAGATCTTACACAGCAAGACCAAACATGAGCCACAAGCTTTGGTTTTAACAGCCTATGGATGAACAGACTGACCAGTATTAGAACTAACTTGTTCATTGAAGGTGTAAAAACTGAAACTTTGTTATAGCCTTCATCAGGCAAGAACCAACAAATCTACATATTATAGAAACACAAAAGAAAGGCCACATATATCTGTAAGATTCAAACCCATAAAAGTTCTGACATTTTCTCTAACACTGTTAACCCTACAAAATTGTTTAACTAGTCTTGTTTTTTTGGACCAGAACAAACTGAAAAGCTTCATGCTTTTGTCAGTTAATTCTTGATGACCAAAGAAACAAGAAAATCAAGGCCCATATTTCTTAAACTTCAGGATTTTTCTCAAGGGAAAAATGA
The DNA here is from genome assembly GCA_013401135.1 of Cettia cetti. Classification (NCBI taxonomy): domain Eukaryota; kingdom Metazoa; phylum Chordata; class Aves; order Passeriformes; family Sylviidae; genus Cettia; species Cettia cetti. The sequence continues at coordinate 12,014 of VZUI01098070.1, read as the reverse complement.
TCACATCATCACTTGAAACTATAATTAAGGAAACTCAGGCTTGTTCTTAACATGTATCCCAAGGGTTTTCTTGGCAGGAAGATATTAACTGATAATTGTCTCTTTAAAGCAAAATACTACTAGTCTGCCAATCTATGATGATTAAATATGCTTGTTGGGGTGATACAGTTTTCCAAATGACCAACTGATCAACCATCAGCAAAGACTCCAATGTTAGGAACAGATGCATACAGAAACCAATATAACTGTATAACCATACCCCAAACTAAACTAAGCATGTGCTCTGATGCTACATTTCTCAAGAGACTACAGATGTCCAGAGCAACTGTTTTGGTAAAAGTCTTACAACCAGAGTAAAATATTGATTTTAAAAATTATACTTCATTATGCAGGCCTGGCTACTTTCAAAGCTACTATGCTATAGCATATAAATCAAGCTACTTTTATTAACTAAATTATCCATTAAACATCACTGACCACTAAAAATATAGTTGTTTTTCAATAACCACAGAGCATCCTGAGTGAGAAGGGACCCAAAAGCATCATTGAGTCCAACTCTTGGCTCTCCACAGGGCGATAACAACACTGTTTCACCTGAAATTAATATTCCTCTTAGAACACAACACCCCATTCCATATATAGCTAGCTTTTTCAAAAATCAACACTGCTATTAAAATTTTATTTGATATATTTAAACAATAAGAAATTATTTATTCCATCTACCAGCTCCAAAATCATATGAGACCTAGAACTCCAAATTTTAAGTTACAGTGAGGAAGCTGTTGAAATTAAATTTTGAATAGGCTTCTTGTCTTTCCCTCACACCAGGTGGTAATGGAGGAATAAGAAGGTTGGCTTAGTGCAGACCTAAGTATACTTTAAAAAAAGAAAAAATACTGACAAGCTGATGAAGATATGCCGTATCTCTCAATTCACTTGCTTGGCATTTTACAAACATGGAAGCTCAGCCCATTCTTTTTCTGTTCTATATGCTCCGATTTCTCACAATTGGGATTGAGAGAGGGGATGGCAAAACCCAATAGTCTCAAGAGTGCATCTGTATTGATGATACACATGATCTAATATGGAAATACAGCTTTAGTAACATTCTTCTTTGAAGACTTTAAGGCTTACATTTTGTTCTTGAAGTTTATAGCATAAAAATAGCTCTTTATAAGCCTGTTTTACCTGGCAATTATGACCAAAGTTGGTACTTGAAATGCTTCCCCTTCCCACGTTATTTTAGAAGTAGTGATGAAATCATGCCTTGCTCCTCACAGGTCAGGCAGAAAAGACTCATTTTAGTGAGGCATATTTACCAGGTTATTCTCCATTGGCAATTTATCTGAACCGGCAGATTGCACGTTCCTTAGGCATCCAGTTCAAAAACAGTATATTGACACTTTTATTTTTATGGTACTATCACCATGGCAAATGTTTGTTTTCAACTGTTGTTTGTTGTCAAACTGTTTCTGCCACTGTATTGAATTTCAGTTTAAGAAAATCCCATAACTAAAGCAATTTTGTCATTAGGAGACTAAATGCTTCTCCTGTAATTACTTTGAAACATTTGAAAAGGATGCCAGTACTATAATATTTAGATCACTGTGGTTCTGCAATAATTCTCAGCTCAAGGCAGCCCAAGAACAGTCGTGACCTTTCATGACTTTGGAAAGAGTATGCTACATTTCTATACTCCTCCCATCTACACTCTCAGAATGCCAAGTCACATACTATGAAGTAAAAAACCAAGACAGGCTCCATTTTTTGCTTGTTTGTTTTCTTTAATACAGCTCAGTACTTTGTACTTATCTTTTTATCACAGATTCCACAGCTTGCAGCTTGTTTCTTTCAAGATGTTTGCTGCATCTTGCTTTTCAATGAAAACACTGCATGTCATTAAAAAAAAAAATTCCTAAATCATGCAACCCCTACCTTTCAGCTCCTTTGGCTTCTGCCTTTGGTGTTCATATTTGCCAGTTTCCTTGTATGTAATGTGGCTATTTTAAACCTTTTTCACCTTCTTACCACCTACAGGAATCCCTGCTTAGTTACACCACTCACTGAGTTGTCTTTCTAGACATACTCACTATTACATTAACCCAAGAGGAGCCCCACAGGATATGTTGCCACAAAAATGCATTTTCTTTCATTCAACAATGTAAGTGTAATATTCTAGTACTTTAGACTAAACACCTTCCCTTCCCTCACAATCTAGCATATGTAATAGAGAATAATAGAAGACTGTGAATAGTATGAAGATGAATCAAGTATTTTAAGTTTTCATGATAGAGGAACTTAAGAACTTTAAATAAAAACATGTCTTATGCAACAATTAAAACAATACATTGCAGAGAAATACTGAATGCATAAAAAATTAGGCAGACCTAGAAGAGACAAATTCAGAGAAATTAATCAAGAACTATTAAATTTCTTTTTAAAAAAACCCCACATTTGACTCAGGAATATGCAATGACTGACTGAATGATGAAAGAGAATCTTAGCTCTGCTCTTGTATGCATCACCTGCAGTCAGAATGAGACAGGGTCAGAAACACTTGATTCTTATATTCATAGAATTATAGAATGTTTTGGGTCACAAGACACCTTTAAAGATCATGTGGTTCTGATACCCCTGCCATGGGCAGGGACATCTTCAGCTAGACCACGTTGCTCAAAGACCTCACCTTAAGGACTCATCCTCACCTTGAACACTTCCAGGGATGGGGCATCTACAACCTCTCTGGAAAGCCTGTTACAGTGTCTCACCACCCTCAGAGTAAAACATTTCTTCTTATCTCCAAACTAAACCTACTATTTTTTTAGCTTAAAACTGCTGCCCCTTGTGCTGTTACTGCAGGCAGGTCTTAGCAAAAAGTATGCTTTTCTCACAAGATCCCATTATGTATCTTAAAGCTTCCAGAGCCTTCTCTTCAACAGTTTGAACAACCCCAATTCTCTCAGCTCATCTTCATACAAGATGCATTTCAGGTCTCTCATCATTTTCATGGCCCTCTTCTGGACCAGCTCTAACAGATCCATGTCTGTCTCCTAGTGGGGATCCCAGCACAGGACACACTACTGTGGATGGGGTCTCACAACAGTGGCAAAGAGGGAGAGAATCACATTCCTTGAACTACTGGCATTGTTTGTTTTTATGCAGCCCAGGATACAATAGGTTTCCTGGGCTGCAAGTGTACATTGCCAGCACATACCCCATTTTTTGTCTAGTAATATCCCCAAGTCTTTTTCCACAGCGCTGCTCTCAATCCATTTCTTCATCACTTAATCTATACTGAGATTAGGGACCACCCCACCACAGGTGCAGGACCTTTCATTCGGCCTTGCTGAAGTACAATGAGGTTCACGTTGGCACACTTCTCAAGCCTGCTAAAACCCTCTGGATGGGATCCTTTCCCTCAAGCACATCAACTGCACCACTCATTTCGGTGCCATCTGCAAATTTGCCAAGGGTGTGCAAAATCCCACAAAATCAATAGTAAAGATACTGACTGTACTGGTCTCAGTATGGACCCCTGAGGGACATCATAGATTACTGATCTACATTTAGAGATAGAATCATTGATGGCAACACTGAACATGGCCATCCAGCCATTTCCCTACATCCATAAAATCCATATCTTTCCAAGGCTACTGTGAGGGACTACATCAAAAACCCTTACAATAAGTCATGGCAGATGAAGTAGATTATTATCAGCAGTTCTTGCTTTACCTACTGATACAGTCACTCCATCACAGAAGGCCACTGGATTAGTCCAGCACGATTTTCTCTCTGTGAAGCCATGTTTGTTGTACATTTGGGACAATATGCTGGCTGTCTCTAACCACCTCTGTACCCATGTGCCTGGACATAGCTGGCAGGAGGTGTGTTCCATGATCGTAGCAGACACAGAGATGAGGCTGACTGGTTGGTAGTTCTCAAGGGCCTACTTATTACCTTTCTAAAAATCAGTTTCCCTTTTTCCAGTCACTGAGTGACATAGAGTTAATCTAATCCATTTTTTTCCTGTTTAAAGAATTGGGTAGAATGCTTCAAAGTCCTCATCAAACTTCAACCCAGAATGACAGTAATGTCTAAACAATATATTGAGCCTTTGAACTGCAAGTCCTAAAACTAGTGACTGTCACACAAGAAGAGTTAATAAAGAGAGAAAGGGAATAGAAAGCCTTGAAGACAGGCTGAAGTTGGATGCAGACAAGTGGGAAAATACACAAGAAATCAGGAGACCTCAAGGTACTGACAAATTGCATAACTACTAGTCATAGTGATGTGGAAGCATCTGGTCAGAGAAAGAAATGCCTTAGTAGTTCACATTACTACAGAGTATGAAACAGAATGACAAGGCACATTATATTTTTTAAGTACCCCAATAAGAACACTTAGCATTGGATTTTATTGTCATTAAGAACTAGTCTGGAGCCCATCGCACACCCCTACAAAAGACTTAAAACTCTCCAGCTTTACTATTGCCAGGCAACAGACTGTTCCACTGAACAGAAGTCATTGCTTCAGGTTATTTTGGGTGGATGAGCTCCAAATTCCCCATAATTCAGGCCATGTCACCACTCATTTTCAAGAAAAAGGCTTAAACTCGTGCAAGATGATGGAATCTAATGACTTTTGTTCAAAACAACTAAAAAATCTAGTATTAGTAGATCCCTGGGTGTTCAAGCAACCACAGTGGTTTTTATGTAGCCTGTCTTCCTCTTAATTAAACAACTGCTTAAAGACCTGGTTTTAATGTTCAGAAACTTAACTGGATGAAAATATTAAAACTTTCTTCTGTATACTTAATTATGCCTGTGATTGACACTTTTGTACACCTTAAAAAATTTTTATGGAATCACAGATTGGTGTAGACTTAAAGGGACCTCTGGAGAGCATCTGGTTCCATCACCCTGCCCAGGCAGGGCCACCTACAGAAAGTTGTCCAGGACCATGTCCAGATAGTTTCTGAATATTTCCAAAGATGGAGAGTCTGCATCTTCTCTGGGCAGCCTGTGTTAGTACTCAGTCGCTCTCACAGTAAAAAAATCATTTTCATCATTGATATTGAAGTTTTCCCTCATGTCAGAAAGTGAAAGAATGTGAGAGCTACTCTGCTTTGCCCTGCTTTTTGACCATATGCAACGTATACCCCTAAGTATGGTACTTAGCAGGATCAGGTTTTGAACTTTTAACCGAAAAACACAACAAAAAACCCCAAACACACTTACACATCTCGGTGGGTTTACAGTAGACTTTCAGTAACAAAGGTTATACAAGGTAGACCAAAATACAGTATTTACCAGAAGATTTTAATGTTTCCTTCCCAATGTGAAATTTTTCTCTTTTGTAATTTAGAATCCATTTGACAAAAAAATAGCAATGAAAACACCCTAACAGAAACTAGAACTCCCCCCATTTCTCAAAATTTTCTATAAATTAACAATTCTGTTATAATTTTAAACTAAGTATTTTTCTGCTTTACTATTTCATTTACTACTGAAAAACTAAAGGAAAAAAGTGCTTAAATACCTCACTGTGGAAATAACTAGGAAAACCACTGTTCACGGAACAGAAATATGACACAAATACAAAACCAATTATTTATTGTGATTTTTTTTATTGTGATTTTTAAAGGTTTTTTTTCCTAGAAACTCAGCTGGCTTGATTGAAGGGGTTTGATTGAAGGACAAAGTAACTTCTTTTCCCTAACAAAGTTAGAGCACCTGAATCAATGCATGGGATGAGTTCTTCACTCAGCCTTCTCCTTAAAATTTTCTGGACATCCTCCATACAGCTCGTTCCTAACACCTAGTTCTACTGCTCACTTGTGGCGAATGATCTACTTGTGGAGAGTTCAGCTTATTTTCAAGACACTTCACACTGGCAAGCTCAGGTACTGCAGAAAAGAAATACCAGTCTGCAGATATTGAGGTAGCTGAGCTGTTTGTTTTTCAAAAGATTTCCTGTAATGATGCCTGGGAATAACAAAAAAAACATTTCAAATAAAAACCAGCAAACCTAAGGAAGTTAACAGCCCTGATCAAGTCAGCTTATTCTATTTAGGTAGCAAGCAAAGTTTAGAACTTAGCATGTTTGCAATTTTCTATTTCATAGCCATTCTTTCCTTGGAATCTTAATACAGCATTAATGACTGCACATCATGTTTTTCACTTTCCATTCTACCATGTCTCCCATTCCCAGAATGTAGAATCAGGAAGTTTCATAGGACAGAAGCAGAGATAAGTAAGAGAAGGAAATTACAGCTAATCTCTTGCATTCACAAAGCCTGTTCTTTCTCCACGACATCAAGTCTGTGGGGAGAAAAAGTACCTTATTGACAAAGAAAAGGAAACAACGTCAGAATACTTACAGGGGTGGGGCACCTCTTCTGTGGGGAAAGGCTGACAGAAATGGGGTTCAATCCGAAGGAAAGAAGGCTCTGGAGAGACCTTATAGCACCTTCCAATACCTAAAGGGGCTACAAGAGACTTGAAGAGGAATTTTCTACAAGGGCATGTAGTGGCAGGACAATAGCCTTAATATGAAAGAGGGTAGGTGTAGATTAGACATAAGAAAGAGGGTTTTTTACAATGAGGGTGGCAAAATACTGAAACAGATTGCCCAGAGAGGTGGGCAATCCCTGGAAGCATTCAAGGCCAGGAGGGATGGGGTTCTGAGCAACCTGATCTTGTTGAAGATGTATGTCCCTGATCACCGTAGATGGGCTGCACTACATGACCTTTAAAGGTCCCTTTCAGTCCAAACTGTTCTATGTTTCTATGATTCACTGCTGCCAAAAAAATTATGGAAAGAGCCGTAAGGCCTACTGGAGAAGGGTGGGACAGAGTGGGCACACTGAAGAGGAATTCAATGGTCACGAAATGTAGTCTAGTTAACATACAAATACTGTATGACTAAGGCTTGGCTTGTCCAGGATCATACTTGTGATTCACTGCCCTTTTTTTCATCCTCAAGTTACCAATCTCAATTACTTTATTGTCCAAAAGACATCATATGCAAACACAGGTAGGATCAAAGTAACCAACAAAGATGATATTCAGAATCTCTTGTTCTAATACCTGCTAGTACGTACTGAATAGTAGTACACCATTCTAGCACCCCCAAACCCAGGCTGTTCCCAAAGCAGGCTTCCTACAGAGAACCCTACCAAAGCAGAAGAGTTCTGTCAAACAAAACTGTCAACCAGCACCTTCCCATCCAGAAAAAAAAGTGTTCCAAGGTAAACATGACTGCAGCTGCTCAGCTACAGCTAACCAAAACTTCTCTTTGAACCATTACAACTAAACACAAGGTCAAGATTTTATTTCTGGTTATCCAGACTGTGTGACATTTCTTAAACAATCAGGTTTAGTGCATCCAACTCAGCTCTTAGTATTTCAACATGCCATTCTGTGCTGAGTACCATAGCAGATGAAATTCTCAATAGCAAATTTCTTACTTCTAAACTATGTTAGTAATTATGTCTCCTCAAAAACATTTCAATTAAAGAGAACAATCTTTTACCCAGTTAAACATTTGTCACCTTAGCATATGATTATAAAAAGCCAAGCCATTTAAGAGTCAATATGATACTAATGTTTGCTTATGCAGACTGGACAGCAGTTAAACGTGTTTTTTCTAACGGTTTTATAGTAAAAAAATGTGCCTATAGTCAGGCTGTTCTTGAGAAGAGTTTATTGTAACTACCACAATGGAAGACTTTTACTTCTATGACAGAAACCCGAGCTCAGGTAAGTTGACAAAGAGAACTCCTACCTAAATCCAGTTTTATCTGAAACATTAAAAGACAGAAAATTCTACAAAAGTTGTCCTTGTGGGACACTGCAGAGACCTTGCACAGAGTTTACCGTAAAACTAAGCTCAGTTTTCCAGCCTAGAGCCTTTTAATAGCTCCTTTCCCAACTATTAGACCAGCATAACCAAGCAGGCATTTCAAAAGTTCAGCAGCAAGTACTGAACTACAGTCACCAGTTGGTTTTATCTTCTTATTTTTAAAGCAAGTCACAGAAACTATGTGCAAGCACACCTTATTCACTCAATCTCTTTGCAGTACTCAAACTCTTATGAGTTAGTGCAGAATGCAATGAGTAGTTCCACGTGAATGCATGCCAGGACACAAGGTATCCCAGCTCACACTTCTCATTCTACATCCCCCAAAAGGAGACTTTTCCAACTGCCTTGTTGGAAAAAGCTTTTCTGTGTTGTTTTTCAAACATATCAAAGCTCTAGCAGTAAAGTCTCATGTTCACTTCTAGAGCCTACGTCTTGAGTAAGATGGAGGACAGAAATATTTAAGTATAGTTTATGAAATACAAACAGTTCCATTTTAACTGATGCAATTGGTAATATTAATCCAAAGTTTACCAAAAATGTCAGTTGTTTTAAAATCTGAATTTTAGTGATAAGTGGGAGATATTTCCCCAGAGTTAAGGGTTTAACGTTCATTACAGAAAATTCTGAAGAAAGAGTGTTTATCTAAAATCATCTGGTGTTCTTGTAATATAAAAAAAGCCCCCAAAACAACAAAAAAACACCAAACCAAAGCCACAAGCAACCACCACAAACAAAACAAGAAAACCCTACAAACAAGCAAAACCCCAAAACTTTGCCAGACCACTCACCTGCAACGCTGGTAATGGTAACAGGAACTCCTTGAACTTGAACACCTGCAGCACTCAGGTTGGCAACACTTACAGTTTGAAGATTAGGTACTGAAGCAAGCTGGGCAGCATTCAGAGTGATGGGGGTACCAGCAACAGCCACGGGAGCAATCTGGGCAATGGTTGTGCCACCGCTTGAAGACACAGGGGTAATGGTTAGCTGTTGGGGTAACCCAGCATTTTGAACTTGCAGATTTGAAAGGCTTTGCAGATTCTGAACCTGCACAGTTTGCCAGCTGATCTGTCCTGATGGTGTTAAAGTTGGAGCCCTGATAAGCACCTGAGTTGGGCTCACTGCCTGCAGCTGAACATTTTGCAAAGGCTGCTGCTGGATGGTCTGTATAGTCTGCCCTGACTGGAGCTGAAATGACTGTGGAGGAATGGCCTGAATAATCTGCTGTTGAGGCTGCTGGATCTGTATCTGCTGCAGAATAGGCTGACCTACGATCTGGACCTGTTGAAGGGAGCCTGACTGATCCTGGACGTTCTGTAGTCCATTGGACTGAAGCTGATTGGAGCTCTGGGCTTCAGAGTCTGTAGCAGTTGTTTGAGGTTCTTCAGTCGCCTGCTCTGAACTGCTGCCTGCTGTGCTTGTGTACTGGCCTGTTTCTGCAGAGCTTACCAGCGTGTCACTGCTAGTCAGAGATGTTGAGGCAGTGGTTGTAGCGGTGGAAGATGAGGAAGGAGACTCTGGCATGGTACTACCAGAGGCAGAAGTGACAGGTGTAGACGCCAGCTGATTTCCATTGGAAACTCCACTCTCAGTAGACTGGCCAACTTGCCCCGAATTTCCTCCAGTTGCAACGTTGTTAATCACAGGCAAAGCCAGGGTTACCCCACCAATGTTTATAGGTAACGTTGTTACAACTTGTGCCTGAGCACCAGGAATAGTTTGCAGTTGCAGCGGTATGGAAACACCAGGCCTAATCTGGACTGGAACTGTCTGATTTGCTAGGTTTTGAGCAATAACATTTCCCGAAGCTGTCCTGTTTGCAGTTGTGATGATAGCTTGATTATTCCCTGCAGGAATAAGCTGAATTTGACCCTGTATGTCTTGTAGGCCAGTAGCATTGGATGGATTGATTTGACCTTCTGTTGTCTGAATCTGTGGAATCACTTGGTACTGGACACTACCACTTGGATTCTGTACTTGAATGACTTGGTATTGTCCAGGGGTCGTTGTAGAAGAATTGCTCGATTTGGTTTTTGAAGGAGATGTACTTCCATTGTTACTGCTGGAGGGACTTGCTGCGCTTGAGGCAACAGAAGATCCTTGTTGAGCAACATTATTTTCCTTTGACGCAGAAGGAGCAGCGGCAACGAGCTGCCAAGCATTTCCAGCAAGCTGAGTAGTTACCAATTCCAGCTGCTGTGGCTGATTCTGAAGCTGCACCAAACCTTGATTTGGGTCTATAATAATCTGCTGCTGTCCAGTTCCTTGATTCTCACCAGGAGTTCCTATTTTGCTGCAAGTGGCTGCTAGCAAAGCGAGAGGTGAAGGCTGAGAATCCTATCCACAAAAAGAGAAATCAGAAAGGATTCAGGAGAAAAGTGCAAGTATGAACCATAAGAAATCAGCATTAAGGCTTGCACAGGAAGCTAAAAAAAAAAAAAGTGCTTCTGCATAGAGACCAATGATACATCTCTGAATAAGGAAGTATGAATTGCTGTAAATAATCTTTAAACAGTGCTCTTAGAAGTCCCTAATTATCAATGATTATGTGTCAGCCAAGACCTCAACTGCATCATCAATTTAGTCTTTCCACCCCCCAAAATAAAGACAAAAAATTTAAAATGCTTCTCTTACACGGAAAGCAGCTGATCACTGCAAAATGCAATCAAAAAAACATGTCCAGGCAGTAAAAACATTGCACCCAGCCGTGTTTCATCCAACCCAAAGAAAGATGCCCTGAGCAGGAAATGCTGTTAGCTGAACATTTCATTTTAAATGCTAATAGTTTGGGCACTTCCCTATTCGGGTGTGTGTTTTTTACCTGTGAGCCTCCAGTTTTCCCTTTTTTATTATTATTGTTGTTATTCTCTGCCTCGGGAGATTTCTCTCCCTCTGTGGGCATAGTTTCCTCCTTCTTTTGATCTGCAAAAATATCAAGTGTAACAGGTTAATTATTCACCTTCATTTATACAATAACAAATCCCCAAAGCATATCCTTTTCGGTTCCCGGCTTGTTCGCTTTTGCCTCTTCATAAAAACAACAGTACAAATCATTATTACAAAAGAAAGAGTCCTAAGAAACGTGGTTTGAAACCCAACCCATGGGGGCTGGAGAGTTAACACCCAGAAAGGGGAGGTTTGGTTTCCTCTCCCAGAGACAGCAGGAAAAAACCACCCACAACCCTCCTCCTCCTCCTGCCCCCTAAAGCATCGACGGCCACTGAGTGGCCGCCGATGCTTTAGGGGGCAGGAGGAGGGTTGTGCATGGGAGGGAAAGAGGGAGGAAAAGAGGAATGAAGGAGGGAAGGATGTGCACAGGAGGGAGGGTTAGCGAAGAAAGGGGGAATGGAGGAGGGAGGTACGGAGGAGGCAAGCCGGAGGGGCAGGCAGAAAAGGAAGAAAAGAAAGGGGGCATAAGGAAGCAGCACGGATGGGCGGAGGGGCAGCGAGAGAAGAGCGGGGTAAGAAGGGGGAGAACACAGGGAAGAAAAGGGGGAACCCGGGAGGGCGGGATAGAGGGGGGATGAAGGGTGGGAGGGAGGGGCGGAGGGAAGGAGGGGTGTGCACAGGAGGGAGAGAGGGAGGGGGTTACATACCGCTCATCCCGCATTAATGCCCCGCTGAGGCGCCGCTCTAGGGGGGAGGAGAAGGAGGAGGAGGAGGCGGAGGGTGGGGTGGGGGTAGCGGGGAGAAGGCCGGTCGCAGCCGGAGCTGGGAGGAGCGGGACGGCCTATTTTTCCACGAATGGCCGCCGCTGGGCTGTGGCGTAGCTGCCTCTCTCTCCGCCCGCCGCTGCCGCCGGCCTCAGCCCGCCGCCTTGAGTGACAGCCGGAGGCCGGGGTGGGTGGCGCGGGGGCGGGGCCCGCCGGGACCCCAACGACGCCCACTGAGCAGGAAACCGAGCCCAGCCGCCGGCCCCTCGGTCACCCCGCTCCGCCTCAGCCTGGCTCCCCACGCCGCAGGCACAGGGGGCGGGCCGGGGGCGGGCCGCGGCTCAGAGCCCTCGGCCTCCTCCTCCTTCTCCTCCCGGTCCTCTGCCCGTCCGCTCCGCGCGGGAGGGGGCGTGGCCGCCGAGGCGCGCGCTCCGCGGGGGCGGGGGCGTGCGGGCGGCCCGGGCTTCCGCGCTCGCGCCGCTCGCTTGACAGCGCCGG
>VZUI01098068.1:0-30545 GCA_013401135.1 Cettia cetti | reverse complement strand
CCCCGGGGCCGCCCCGGGCCCGTCGGGCCCAGGCGCCTCGGGAGCTGCTGCCGGAGCGGCGCCCGCCATGGGCGTGGGCTATGGGGGGATGCGCTGCATCAAGATCCTGCTCTTCATCTTCAACCTGACCTTCTGGGTGAGCGCCGCGCCGGGCGGAGCGGGGCCGGGCGGGGCAGGGGCACCTGCTGCGGGTGCGGGGGTGCCCGGGGTGCCCGGGGTGCCCGGGGTCGGGGGGGTGGCACGGGCGCGGCTCCCTCCGGGCAGCGCTGCGGGATCGCCTGCCCGAGCTCAAGCTGTGAGAGCGCCCGGCCAGCGCTCCCGGCTTCTGCTCGCTCCCAGGGAGATTCAGCTCTGCCTGGGAAAGCAGCGGCTCGGTGTAAGATGACATTGCCGAGCAGAGACAGCATCTGTCTAAACTGATCATTTAAAGTAGCGATCATTTCCCCGGCAACCACGCGGCTGCAGGCGGAGGCTGGGAGAGGTTCCCCCGGTGCGGTGCAGCGAGCAGAACATTTCACAGCATCGCGGTGCTTTTTACTAATGTCATTGCGAACAGGGAGCCAACAGCTGCTACAAGTTCATCCTGAGACAAAGTCCTCGCATCTCCCCCAAGAGATTTAGGGAATGCTGTGTCCATTCTTCCCTCATTGCACCTTTTCAATAGTCTCACAGTTCCACGCAGCTGAATTCATGCTTTCTCTTCTCTCACTTTCCCTCATGCTCTGTTCTCCCTTCAGCTTTCCAGAAAACAATCAGCAATGTTATCTTCTTAAATGTCTTTTTCTTTCCTTCTGATTCACTGGGGTCTTTTTAAAAGAAGTCACAAAGTCATCCTGTTCAGCCTCTCTGGACCAAGCAGTTTTGGGCTTTTGTCTCCTTTATGCTTGAAGCACAGTTAAACCAAAGGCTGTTCCCTCGTGGTGACAGCGCTGCACGCTCCGGGGACACAGTGCTGCTGTGCTCTGGCTGGAGGGGCAGAGTGATGCTGCCCAGCTGCAGCTGCAAGGCAGCAGAAGGACAAAGCTTTGTGTTATTTGTTTCTCAAAAGCGACAAGTACTGTGTTTTGTTATCTGCCTTTTCGCTGAGATGGAAAGAACCATCCTCAGCTGCCTGGGACAATCATCCCGAGCTGCCAGGGGCACTCCACAGCCTGGAGAGGCCCTGGCAGCCCAAGGCTGCCAGCAGGGAGGTCCCCATGCCGTGACAGGGTGGCAGGGGACCCTCACCCTCTGCTAGGACACATCTGTGAGGAAAGGCAGGATCATGAAATCCCCAGCTGCACAACTGCCTGCTCTCCTGGCTTGTGGAGATGTGCCAATGGATCGAGTGCCAAGGAATGCAGGACAGGTGAGGGGAGCACCGTGCCAGGCTGGCACCCACATGGGAAGCAGCAGGTGTTTGTCAGCCCTGTCCAGGTTGTGCAGGTGCCACAGACTGAGGCTCTGAGCCTGCACAGCATCAGGACACTGTGCCTGCTCCTGAGGGATGCTGGAGCTGCCTGCAGGACACTGTGCCTGCTCCTGAGGGATGCTGGAGCTGCCTGCAGGACACACAGCTCTGCTCCTGAGTGGTGCTGGAACTCCCTGACAGGACACACAGCTCTGCTCCTGAGGGGTGCTGGAGCTGCCTGCAGGACACTGTGCCTGCTCCTGAGGGGTGCTGGAGCTGCCTGCAGGACACACAGCTCTGCTCCTGAGTGGTGCTGGAGCTGCCTGCAGGACACTGTGCCTGCTCCTGAGGGATGCTGGAGCTCCCTGACAGGACACACAGCTCTGCTCCTGAGGGATGCTGGAACTGCATGAAGGACACAGCTCTGCTCCTGAGGGATGCTGGAGCTCCCTGACAGGACACAGCTCTGCTCCTGAGAGGTGCTGGATCTGCTTGACAGGGCACACAGCACTGCCTGGCACGCTGCTAATCTGTCTGGCATGTGGTGAGGCTGAGACCTGAAGAAAGACCTGTAGATCTTTCCCCTCAAACATGCAGTGCCACTGCTTTGTGACCTAGTCCTGTTCACATTAAAGGGAATTTTTCCTTGCACTTGACAGTATCTCTCACTGGATTGTAATTTCTGTGATCCAAGATATCTACCCAGTAACAATCCTTGTACTTCCTAGTTTTGGTGGGGGTCCCCTGCCCCACTCCATGTCTCATGACAATTCAGGCCCAGTTTTGATGATTAAATGACTGACAAGGTTTGAGAGTCACTAGTAAGTTCAGAAGCACCACTACACTGAAGAGCTGGAAAAAAGAAGTACATTACACTGTAATAAGAATTTATTGTTATCAGACCCTGGCAAGTGCTGCATGAATTTTCTGACAGTGCAATTGTGAGCTGTGGGATTTCAGGAAAGCACAAGGTGCCAAGACACCCCAGTGATGCTCTCCATGGGTTTGTCACTGCAGCCCTGACTGCTGTGTTTGTGTTGCAGCTGGCAGGACTGGCTGTCATCGCCTTTGGGCTGTGGCTGCGCTTCGGTGGGCCCATGGCAGAGTTTGCTACAGACAGAAAGTCCCCGGAGCTTTTCTTCATGGGTAAGTTCCAGTGCTGGGAGGGCAGCAGCCTCCAGCCTTGGTTGCATCCTGGGGCAGGTGACACACCTCAGGCACTGGATTATAGGAAGGTCAGCAATTCCTGGGCTGGCTTACACCAAACTGGATATTCTGGTGTTGTGTGCCATGTGTGTGATGGCTTTTGACCTTTCTCTGCTCGGCATCCACTTCCTTAGACCTAACTAATCTCTTCTCCTGGATTAGATCCAGTCCCCACATATCCTAAGTGAATTGTGCTAATACTCTCAGAATAGAAGGTGAGACAGGTCAGAGACTTGTGGGGCTCACCAATAGATCCCTCCAGAGTTTTCTGTGCAGCTGCCAGCCAATAAAACAAGTGTCCTTTCAGAATGTTCCCAGAACCAGCACAGCAGCAAAATTCTGCTCAGCAGTTCTCCCTGAGGAGACCTCCCAGTGGGACTGAAGAGTCAGAGCAAATCCTTCCACAGCTGAAAAGTGAACCTACCTGGTGCTCAGTTGTCTCAGGAGCTGTTTGTCCAGCCTGGGCAGGAATCAGGTAGTTCCTGTGCCCACAGAACTGGGATTAGTCTTGTCTAATTTTAGCATTTAGGATAACTTTCTTTCTCCCTGAGATTTCCAGGTGGATTTTTGGGAAATGCCACCTGTGTTTCATCTCTATAGATACCTTAAATAGCAGCTGTCTGTGACTGCCAGCAACTGCAGTTCTCTGTCACCTTTACACCTGAAAAGTTGGATTTTTTTCTGTTTATTACATCACCCCTAGACATGGATCCAATAAAATCCCTTTGGTGCAAACATTTTTGCACAAATACCAAGTGTGAGTGAATACCCGGTCCTGCCCTGGCCATGAAGCCACTCTGACAGGGTGGAAGGACTGGGAGTTGACCAGAGGTGTCCTGCAGCAGTCATCCATCACTCCAAGACTGTGCAGGTACCTTAAACAGCCCAATTCTCTCAGTGGAGACTGACTCAGATCCACCACAGCCCCAGGCCCAGGTTTCTTGAACATCTGCAGCCAGGCTAAAGGCACAGGATTGGTTGTGCAGCTGTGGGAATAGATGGGGAGAATGTTATGTCCAGCAATGTTTCCATGGGATTTTGTGAGCTGAATAAAACCAGTCAGATGAAAACATTGTTTGGGACCTGAGGGTTATTGTAAAACACCCTGCAGCATCTCCACAGAGAGGCAGGAAGTATGATTTACTTTTTCTCTTACATCTGAGCTGCTATGACAGCAGCATATTAGATCACCCACTTCATTTCCAGATCCAGTTTATACCTGCTGAATTCCCTGTGCTGTAGATTGGAATGCTTCCCTGCTTCATCCACTTATGTTTGTCCCAGGAGAGCAAACAAGACAGAATGATGTTCTGGCCTTCAAAAGCAAGTGCTGCTGATTTGTTGGAAGGCAGAAAGTGCTACATCCTGTGCTGTGAATAATCAGCACAGCTCCAGTACAGCCTGGAACACACGGTGTAAACAAGATATTCTTTGGTGCATTTAAACCTCCAAAAGACATAGTCTGCTTCTGCCCTGTATAGAAATTACAAAAGTTGTTCAGAGTTGTTAATTTTGGGAAGTCCTGGGGAAGGTTCTTGTAAAAGTTTCATCAGACACTGTGACACTCAGCTCTTGGGCTGCCACACATATTTCTAGAGCTGCCTGTTGAAATATGTAACTGTGAGAGGAAGTGCTGAGGAACAGGGCACAGAGATGTTCAGAATCTTTTAAAGTTGCACTCTGGACTGAATTCTAAAGCAAAGGTTTTGCCCTTTTTTGTAATAGGCACTGAACAGAGCATTCCTATGAAAGAAAACCAAAGAGTTTTCTGCTGCCCTGCCTCCCTCATTACAAATCCTGCTAAATGCTGTTGTGGCTCCTGAGCATCTGATGGCACAGCCATGCTGAGGCTGTCAAAGGTCTGGGACCAAGGCCGTGGTAAAGGCACAATGAGTTCAGTTACAGGGGGGTTTGCAGCAGACAAAGCTGCATTTGGAGGTCATGCTGAAGAGCTTTCCCTCTCTAGGAGACTTCAGCTCGGAGTCCCCCTTGGAAGTTGTGTATTGGGCCTTTCTCAGAGTCTCTGGGGCTGTTGTTTATTTGGCTCTGTGTTTGCTCTCTAACATGCCTCCTGGCTGGCAGCCAGGGTTTTGCATAGGAATTCTTAATATGGAACACTGTGGAGCACACCAGGAGTGGCTGCCCTGAGGGCTGAAAGAGAAGGCAGATCAGCAGTCTGACTTAAAATATCAGCATATAGCTATACATCCAAAAATAATTTCTTTATCTCTGTTCCACTGATGACTTTTGTGGCTCCTTGTGATAACCCAAGGCCCTGTCATCACATCAACTTTGTGTCAGTGCTTGGAACATCAATGTAGGTGCATTTGGAGTTTGCTTTGTAGGCTGAAACACTCTAGAATCACCAACTTCTGAAAAACAGTTGATTTTCTTTCTTCTAAAGGGCAGCACATTCTGCTCTTTCTGTACCTGGATTGAGCTGCCAGCCGAATCTAACCAGCTTCTCTCTTCTGCTTCTTGTGATTGTTTTTTTCCTGGATCTGAAATGTTTGGTTAGTGTAAAATAATTGATAATTCTATCCTTGCATTTTCCATTAGGCCAGAGTGAGTCTCCTTAAATAGCCCTGTTCTTTACCAGCAGTCCAGCTGTCTGTTCTGCCCCTGGAATAGTTCGGGCCATGACTTGGCAACCAGGCCTGTTCATCTTTTCCAGCCACTGAGATGTTTTTGTTGGTTGGAGAACAGCTCACAGGCAGCAGTGCTGTGGGCAAGCACATATGTGTTCCCAGCTTTCTGTTGCTTGTGGTTTTGTGTTTGGTGATCCATATTCCCCACTGCAGTTTGCAGTGAAAAACCTAAAACAGAAAATGTTGGAATTGGAACTCTTTGACCCACGCAGTCTCCAGCCATTTTACCAGACATATCTTACACTGGAGCAGGGTCCTAAAATTGGGCATCCTCTCCCTGAAGCTCCCCAGCTTTTGGAGTTCCCTCTACCAGGGGATATATTTTTATGTTACTCCGTCTCACAGTACAGTTTTTGTGCCTGTGCTTCAAGTGGTGAAGCAAAACTGTGGCTTCCCTGCTCAGCTGCAGTTCAGCACTGGTACAGTTCATAGATCCCTCTCTTAGATGCACTTGTGAGAGAACAAAATTAAAGAAAAAAGGATAATTTCAGCATAGGTCCAAAGCTGGCAGATATCCTTTTATCTGACTTGTCTGTGACACTGCACTGAGGAAATGGAGAAAAGATCTGTAGAATTAAGGGAATTCCCTTGGATTGCTCATCCTTATGGAGACTCCTGTACCAAAACTGGGAAATTTTTTACTGGGCAGGAAGGTCTGTGACAGTCAGAAGGAAATAAGATGCTTGTGGGAACTCAGGGTGTCAGCATTCCTGTCTCACAATTAAATGGTCCTTACTTAATTTCTTGAAGTAGTGCTGGTCTTAATTTTAAGAGTAACTAAAACACAGTGGCACAGGCCAAGTGCTGCTGAGTGCAAGTAGCACACTTAGGAAGCAAAAACTGTCATGGGGACTTTTTTAGGATCAGTTCCAGACTCCCATCCTTCCATCTCTGCTTTTGGTGGACAAAGGACAACAAGCAGGGCAAACTCTGTGTTCCTCAGAAATGAAGTGCAGAGGGTCCCATCCCTGCCAGCACCAATAAAAGTGAAGTGTATGTACTCAACAAACCCTCTCAGGAATGGTAACAAAACCTGATGAATGCAAACAAATCAGTCTGGGTGGCTCTTTCTCAGCCCTGAAATGTTGCTCCTCCTGCATAGCCAGAGCTCACAGCCCTCCTCCTCCTTTCTGCTCTCTTTGTTTCAGTCCCATGATCCAATCTGTGGATCCATCAGGGCCAAAACAGCTGTGGACAAAAGTTTTAGGGTGATTGTGGCTTTTTCTTGGGGTCAGTGAGAGCAGGAGTGATGCTGCTGGCTTTGAAAGGTGCAGTTAGATGGAGCGTGCCTTAGGATATGAAGTCATGTCTGGAGCTGAAGGATATTAGTAGTTTTTCTCCATAGCAGTGGATGCCCATACAAACAGGAGTTGGCTGGAGTTCCATCCATGTGAACTGCAGTTCTCTGCTCCTGTGCCTCACTTTGTTCAAGTTCTACTCATGCATTTTGGAGTCAAGCACTGTACCCTTAGTCAACAGGAATTTCTCTCCTAAATCCACCATCTCTCAAACTCTACCAGCCTTTAAAAGGAGAGCTGTTGGCAAAGCAACCCCTGTGTAGAGATGTGAAACCACAAGGAAAGCACTAAATGATCCTGCCATCATGTATTGGAGAGGCTTTTAGTCTGTACTTAAAACTTAAGCAATGAATTTGTCTTTCTTCCTATCATCTTGTGTGCAGCATTCATTTTCTGCCACTCAGGAAGAGTGTTTTAGAAAAAGCTGATAGTGGCCCTTTCCTGCACTGGAAATTGGCTTTAAAAATATGACACCACCACTACCACCCCCTGAGAAAACCTTACCCAAAATGAAAATTGTTCTAAAGGCCTCAGTCTCTGTTCTGGATCACAAAACCTTGCAGCAGTTCCTAAGAGTCAGTATTCCCCCTGACAGAATAAAAGCAAGAATAAAGGCAATTCTGACCAAACAAGCTAATTTAGCCTAATGGAACAATCTGTCCATCTGCCTCAGGGTGATTGCTGTATATTTGCAAGATGCTGAGGTTCAGGAGGCTTTTTTTCTTTAATCACTTAAGCCTGATAATGCACTTTATGCTTTTTGCCCATTAAATTGTCCTCTTGGGTGACTTCTCCCACCCTCCTCTCCCTGCTGTAGCTGTGTAGGAGCCAGCCAGTGCCAGCCCACAGTGGCAGCCAAAGCCACAGTTACCCCATTTCCTTCCCCACCCTGGTTCCTGCTCACTGGTGGCACTGCTGACTGCTGAGCCCTGCCAGCACTGAGTGCCCCGGGTGCCCTGAGCCCCAGGAGGGCTCCAGGAGTCCCTGTTCTGGTCAGGCTGCCCGGGGCCAGCCCAGGGCTCACCACAGCAACACCTGGAGCTCTCTGGAAAGAGGCACCTGCAGGAGCTGACCAGGGATAAACCTGCCCCTGGGAGTAAAGGGGCATCAAGGTGCTTCCCACCCTTGGATGCACCCAGGATGTGGCTGGTTACATTAATGTATTATCCTCAGGGGGTGCTGAGGCCCTGCACAGGGTGGCCAGAGCAGCTGGGGCTGCCCTTGGATCCCTGGAAGTGCCCAAGGCCAGGTTGGGCTGGGCTTGGAGCAGCCTGGGACAGTGGAAGGTGTCCCATGGCAGGGAGCTGGAACTACATCATCTTTAAGGACCCTTCCAACCCAAACCCTTCCATGATTCCATCACTCCTTGTTGGAGCAGCACCCCACACTGCAGGGTTGCTCAGGCTCCTTTTTCACACAGTCTTCAAAAGGAGTCTACATGCTCTAAAGCAGTTTCTACATAACAAGCAAACCAGTATAACCCATTATAACTCCCATAAAGGAAATGTTCTGTGCTGTTTCACTCTGACAGAGCTGTAAATACATTTGGACTGCTCACTTTGAAGCCATTAAGAGGGAAAGCATTTTGTCTGCTGGAAAAAAACAAACAACAAACCAGCCACCAAAAAGCCCTCAGGATCCTTTTTGGGGTGTGCCAGTTCAAAAACATCTTCAGGATGGTTTGGATTGAACTGGCTCATGCACACACAGGATTATCCAGAGTGTCCTAATCTAGAGAGGATTGCAGAGAATCACGAGAGGATTTCAAAATACCAAATTGCTGAGTATTACAAAGGTAGAAGAAATACAGTATCAACAAAGTGATGCAAGTGGTAACAGATAATGTAAGCAGTGCAAACACTGACAGACTTTAAATTAGCTACAACCACACATGAACATGATCTTAGACTCACTATCAGTTGCTCTTGACAACAAAGTGCTTTGCTTACTGCAGTCAAACAGGCATATAAATGTCAGGAATTATGAAGAAAGGAAATGGGAATCCAATTGAAAAGTCTTAACATCATTGTGTACATTTCCAGTGCGCTCAGTGTCCTGAACTCTCTGTGGTTCTAGCAAAAAGGTTGCAACAAAACTAGGAAAAGTACCAAGACATTTTGCCATATGGTTCTGACCACGCTGTGTGCTCTGAACAGCTCCCATGGGAGGAAGTTTTTCCACACTATTCACACCATTAAATTGTAGAAACCATTGCCACAGGGGTCTGTGAAGTTCAGCCAGGGCAGAGCAGCTCCAGCTGGCACAGGTGTGTTGGTGCCACCTGAGCTCAGAGCAGTCTGTGGGGTTGGCAGACACTGCCAGAGCCTTTGGGAACAGCTTTGGGAACACACTGCCTCGAGAGAATCTGGGCCATAATTATTTAGGGTTCTGGGATGCACGTGAGCAAGATTTGTAACAAGGGCTGGTGTTCTGGGGGAAAGGGAGGAACTGGACTGGGATGTTACATTAGAATGAGGCTGCTTTTAAACTGAAAATCAGGATTTGTGCATCGGCAGAAGCCTCCAAACTGACTGGTGCCTGTAATGCTTTTGTGGTTCCAGGGAGATTAACCATTAAATCCCTGCTGAATTCACACAAGACATTTCATCAGAGACATCCATTATGCTCAAATTAAGGGTATGCTCCCCTTCTCCAAAAATTCATGTCACTTTCGAGGCCTCTGCAGCTTTTCTTCAGTTCTGTAAATGTATTTTATAAATAAATATACAATGGAAATTTCTAGTAACAAGGCTGTTTCAGGAGTTTGGTGCCACACACACAACCGTCCCTGTCTGGCCATTTTTTCCCAACTCCTACGTGTGGTTCTCATATTTTCCAAGAGTGTGTTTGTACTAGAGGTTCCTTGGTGCTCTCCTAAGGGCTGGAGAGCCTCAGTCCTTCCGTGGAGGAGGACATCTGCCTCCAGGCTGCAAGGAACACACAACCCCAGGAAAATCCCTTCCAGCCCTGTCTGGGTCCCTGCTCTGCCGTCACTGCCACTGGGTCCCTCACCCCCAGAACAGAGCTGCTTGTTCTCTCTGTGGAGTAGGAACAGTTGGGGGTTTGTTCAGTGTTATTTACTCAGCCCAAAAGAGAGGAAAGAAAAAAAGGAGAATTATTTCAAATGGAAAGTGCCCATAGCAGCCAGGTAAACAAGAAACCCATGTGAAATAAAGCCAGACAGAGACAGGGTGTGTTTGTCTGCCCCTGCTCTTTGCAGTAGGCTCCAGGCAGGGATTTGTGCCTCAAACCTTCAGTAAGATTTGGGGAAAAACAAACAAACAAACAAAAGTAGCACTGGGAGTGAGTTTTCTTCCAGAGTCTGAAATTAGACCTCTTCCAGCCCAGGCTGATCCTTCCCTCACCCTTGATATACATAAAAATATATTGCAGCCAGTAGCTATAAAATTCCATCCTTCTCTTCTATCTTGTCTAAAGAGATGGAATTCTGTGTCATTGCTAATCACAGATGTTTTGTTCGCTCAGAAGTAACACACAGAATCCCTTGATCCTTTTTAAGGTGCTTTTTCAGGCTTGCAGATATCCTGTCTCCAAGTGCTGCCCAAGAAGGGATGTGTCCTTAAATCCACAGGAGAAGTATCTTAGGGAAGAACTCTGTGCCACGAGCACTGAGGCTGATCCAGAGATCTGCTGGCTCGTGGATTTGCAATTCTTCTCTACTGGGAGCCACAGGATGCTCTGAGACTGCCAGATAACATTTTAATTCCCCTTGTAACTGCAAAGCAGAGTCTGCTAGAAAATGGGAATCCCTCCTGTTGGAATTTTCAAAGGGAATACCCCCATTTGACAATTTCCTTTCAGGAAAGAATGATTTTCCCCATGGGATGAATCTAAAAATCAAATATACAGAAAAGTTGCTGCTTTATGGCTTTCCAGATTTATCTTTGCAAAATAAAACAATGGCAGAAGAAGGGGCTTCCCCTCTTACACTCACTAAGTTACAGCCAGAAGGGAAATCAATTTGTTATCAGGTGTTCTCTCACTTGATTCACTGCTAAAAGGAGAAGTCTTCATTTCTCTTTATATCTATAAAAAACTGGGGTGGAGGCGTGTCAGCACAGCAAAACAAACCACACCCCAAAACCTCAATATTTCCTCACAAAAAAAAAAAAAAAAAAAAAATTGAAGAGAATAGGTTCCGTCCAAAAAACCCCAGTCCTGTGACACGTTGTTTTTCATCCTCTTGTGGTTATAAAGAAGCCCCAGTTTCCTCCAGGAGCCCCTCAGTAATCAGTGCACTGGCTGTGTCTGCCTAAATCAACCACTTTTCTGACAGATTAGCACAACATGGATTTTAATCTTTGGAATGTGCCTCTTCATCCCTTTGCATTCAGAGACTGAGACTGACCTGCTTGTGGGTCCTAAATGCAGGTGGAATAAATATTCCAAGTGTGGGCAATCACAGATGGCAGAGCTCTGTCTCTGGGGCCAGTTTGGCTCTCCTGGATGCCACAGCAGCATATTCCTGCTCTCTGCATTCCCTGCTCTCCGTTTAGGTGCCAAACCTTCTCTCCTCTTCATGAGCACACACAGACAGAAGAGCAGAATTGCAGGAAATGAACAGAGATGAGAGGAAAAAAATTCACAAAGGCCATAAACCTTTGCTTCCTTTCTACCTTTTTTTCCCTTCTGCTGCACAAAAAGCTGCAGCTGGACAATCTTCTCATCATTTTCCACTCACCAAAACAAGCTCTCTACCCTGATCTGACTCACACACTTCTTTTTGCCATGTTGAGCTTTGTGGTGAATTTTTGTGTCAGTTTGTAGCTCTCAAACCTGTTCCATTTTGTGGCTATAAACTGATTTTGTTTTTTTGTTTCCATGCTGAGCTGTAGATGCCAAGTTGGAGGCCATGCCAAGGCTTTGTATTTTACAATGGAAGTGCTGATGAATAATAGAAGCTGATTAAGGCTTTCCATCCTGCTTTTTGGGAAGGAATGGGTTTTAGTGAAGCTGAGGTACTTCTGACACTGGGTGCTGCTGCAAGGAAAGGTGTGATATTAACCACCAAATGCCTGGATTTGCACTTCTGACCCTCACAGTTCTCAGTGCTTGACGGCTTTAGGTGAGGCTGGGATTCCCAGGGCTGTGTGCCAGACATTGCCACCCTTGGCTTTTCTTCTCTCTAGAGAATCTCACTTTAAATTTAGGTCTATTCTCATCAAGAATTGGAGGTGATCATGCCTTCATTGCTGTGTACAGCCCTCTAAGAAAAGAAATACCAGATCCTTGTCTCACATACTTACACCATCCAGAATTTTGCATCTACAGCTTTGATATTGTTACAAACCCGTTTGAACACAGAAGAGCAAAGAAAACTAAGTCAGTGAATAAAATAGATCAAACCCAAAAAGGTTCAAAATCTACCCAAAAAAATATTATTAAAACCAAACGAGGTTAGATGTTGGTGCCAAAAAAAATTGATATATTTTATTTAACAGGAAAAGAGGCAAAGAGAAAGAAAGAGAAAAGAAAAGGGGAGGGAGGTGCGGACAGGGAGGGGAGTGACGAAGGTTAGGTGGAAATATTTCACCCATCCGAGTGTCCCAGTGATGTCTCCTTGCTCCCCTCCATCTGCTCTTCTGCGTGGTGAGGGTCCTCCACCGCCACAAAGTGTAGAATGCAGTGGGTTAATAAAGGTTTTGGGCAGGAGGGAACGCCCCGTGCCTTGCGAGGGAGGCTCGGTGTGCCACTGTGCCTGGTCTGGATCTGTGGCATCGTGTGCAGGGCTCTGGTGCGATGCTGGGGACCCTTTTGGGGACCTTTGATGGGCCATGCTCTGCTGTCCCTCGTGTGGAGCCGGCTATCCCGGGGTGCAGGGGCACGGCTGGGCTCCGGGGCTCAGCCGGGGATGGGCCTTCACTGCCCGGACCCAAACCTCTCTCCCTGCCGCCCTTTGGTGCGAGGCTCTGTGCGAGCCTGGCCGCCGATAGCCCGGGCTGCGGTCTGCCCCCGGGGGTGGCGAGCTGCATCCCTCTGTGAACGAATCCCAGAGCTGAGCTGAGCCACTTTATCTTATCTCGAGTAGCGAGCAGGGCCGTAGTCAGGGCGTGGTGATCTCTGCAGCTCTGTCACAGTTTTGCTACAATAGGCAAACGTCCTGCATGAAGATGTTAAAGCCATAAATTATAACATTTCCATCTCTGTCAGACAGCCTTCCTGGAAGTCATCTTCCTCTGAGCATCCCTGGATGTGGGTGCTGGGAAACCTCTCAGTGCAAACTGAGAAGTAACTTGGCCCCTTTGAATTTTTTTCAAGCTACCCTTCGTGTGTCTCATGGAATATTCAGAATTGGAAAGGATCCACAAGGATCATCAAGGTCAAGTCCTGGCCTCTGGACAACCCCAAAATCACAAGTTTCATTCTTGTGTGAAAGATTACATGTGTGTATATATAGTAGGAAATTAAAGATAGATTTATTTTTGTGGAAATTTTAATTGTGTCAACATTATTTTCCATCTAGAAATAACTGGGTATCAGCAAGTGGTAGTCCCAGGCTGAGAAAGGGCAAAGTGGGATGAGCTCTCCTGAGCAGAAGATGGAAGAAGGTGGATTCTAACTCCTGGCTGGCTCAGCTGTGGGGCTCAGCTTTGTTCAGTGAGTGGTGTGAGTTCTTCCTGTAACACGCCTTAAAAGGGAAGTTCTCACTGAGGTAGTGGTTTAGCTCTGAGTCATTCGAGTGAAATGCTCAGGCTGTTTCTCTGACAAATGCAAATCAAATTCCTGAAAGTGGTCTCAGCCCCCGAGACTCACCGAGCTTTCTTTTCCCTAGCTGCAAATAACAAAAAGAAATGGGAAGACTCCTTTCCTGTCTCCTTACTCAAATTTATCTTTGCTAAGTGGCCTGATAAGTACAGGGACAGGAGTAGGGAGTGACACACTGAATACGTCCAGGAAACTTCTTTGTAATTACAGTGTGTTTGTTACCATGGAGATCCCAGGAAATGGCAGTGTTGGTGTTTGGCTGTTGAGCACCAGGTTCTTCACCTGAGCGAGGGGTTTTTGTCTTTTTCAAGTCATTTTCCATCAGGGCCGGCTGACCTTTCTCCCCTGAGCCATAAATATCTTTGTGCATCAGTAAAAACCAGTGCTGTGAATATGTGTACAAGTACAGCCTGAAGAATGCTCAGTCCCAGTAAGTCCCAGGTGGCTGAGTACTGAAAATCCAGAAAACATGGAATAAGAACTGCTAACACAGCACACAGTGTCCACCCAGCACCCAGGTCCGTGGAGGACCCTCACCCCACAATTAGTAGGGCAAAGCCATATTGCTTGTAATTGTTTTATTGGTATTTAGCAGAATGTATCTCTCAGCAGAAAGTGGGGCCGGAGGAGGGAGAGAGGGGAGAAAGATCACAAGAACTGGGATGGACACAGAGGCTGGAGGGTGATGTGGCAGTGAACAGGCAGCAGGCAGGAGTTTGCCTTCCCGGAGCAGGCTGCACCACTGAGGCACAGCAGCTGCACGGAAGCTCTGCACTCAAACATTGACTGGTTTTACGTTTTCCTAGCAGTTGCAAATTGTCATCGGTAGGATTTTTTTA
This sequence comes from Cettia cetti, assembly GCA_013401135.1. Taxonomy (NCBI): domain Eukaryota; kingdom Metazoa; phylum Chordata; class Aves; order Passeriformes; family Sylviidae; genus Cettia; species Cettia cetti. The sequence continues at coordinate 16,438 of VZUI01098068.1, read as the reverse complement.
GTTCAGGTTACACAAGGCCTGCTAACAGCAAATTCCAGCAGCTCTGCTAACCCTAGGTCGGATTTTATAATAATGTTTACACTGGTAACTGAGCACACTAAAGGCTCTCATTGGAAGCCTGGGTAGTGCAGGCTGGGAGCAAGGCTCGCTGTGCCCTCTAGTGCACTCCGCCTGCAGCTCCACGGTCCCTCACCAGGACACGAGAAGGAAGATGAAGCTCTTTTCCCCAGCAGTGGCTTGGCACGGCAGATTTCTGCTCGCCCTGCACAGGGCAAGGACTGGAATTACACCCACACGGTACCCGAGCCAAGGCACAGCCCCGTGCGTGTGGTCTGGTGGCAGCTGACCCCCACAGGAACCCGTGTTGCCTAAGCACAGATCAAAAAAATGTACATTCACGAGTGAGGAAAGAAAAACTCTGCGCTCTGATTTCCTTTTGTCCTAGATAAAGCTTATACAAAAAAACCCCAAAACAAAACCCAAACCAAAACAAACCCAAAGCACGGGTTGAATAAGAGTATTTCTAGGTGTCAGGTTACAGCTGTGGTCCTAGATCTGTGGGATCTAGATCTGTAGCTCCTAGATCTCTGCTGCCATCTCCCCTGTTCCTTTTGTTCCCCCCCTGCAGAGCAGTGCAGCACATTTCCAGCCCCAGGATTCCCAGAAATAAGCTCTCCAGCAAAGCTGGGGTTTTTTTGCCTTACATTGCTTGTTGCAGAGGTGTAAGGGGGTTCTGGATGGTATGAGGTTTGTTCTTCCTGCACTGATCTGTACCTGGGACAGCAAACTTGGAAGGTGGAACTCACAGATTCTTATCCCAGAATATCTCAGTTGGAAGGGATGGACCAACAAGAATCATCAGGTGAATGGCCCACCCATGAATTAAACCTGCAAAGTTGGTGTTTTTAGCACCATGCTCTAACCAACTGAGCTAATCACAAATTGTCTCATTTAATTCTCCAAGAATTCTGAAGAAAGCATTGCTCTCCTGCCGTGGTCAGAGAACCTTTTCTGTGTAACCAGTTTTGTGAGAGCCAGGGGCCTTGTTATCTCTGTAGATGTGTGAGGCTGATGAAATAGGTAGCAGGCTTTGGGGAGAGAAACCTTCTGAAATTGTTTCCTGGCTCTGATTTCCACAGGACTCTATGTGCTGGTGGGAGCAGGGGCCATCATGGCAGCAGTTGGATTTTTCGGGTGCTGTGGAGCAGCACGGGAGTCCCAGTGCTTAATTGGAACAGTGAGTAAAAGGTTTCCAGGGCCTGGGCTGTGCAGGAAAAACATCCAAAGCATTCAGTGCTTGGTGTCACTAATGGAAAGATCTTTACAGTCCAGCACCTCTTATGTCCTTTTATTGGCTAATCCAGTTTCTCTGGACTCAGCAGCCACCATGCTACTGCAGAGCTGGCACACGTGTAGAGGCGCCCTTGCTCGTCCCTTGTGATGTATTCCCTGGAATTACCCTCTGATTTTCCTGAAGCTCCCTCTGAGCCACATCTTTGCCATTTCCCCTTAGAATGTGCCAAGAGATCTGCCTTGGCAGCCCTGTGCAGAGCCTCCTCAGGAGCTTTGCTTCAGGATGGGCTGGGGAGGATGAGGGGCTGGCTGAAAGCCCCAGGAACAACCTCCACTCATGTGAGATTCTCTCCTTCCTCTGCAGTTCTTTGCCTGCCTGTTGGTGATATTTGCAGGTGAGGTCACTGCTGGAGTATTTGCCTTCATAGGCAAGAAAGTGGTAAGTAGCAAACAGCCTCTGAGGTAACAATGGGGTAGTTATGGATTTCAGTGCCCACTGACCTGGCTGTTCCACGGGAAAACTTTCCAGGAGACTTTTCCCTGGAAGACTCTCTGAGATTCCAGAAGACTTTTCCCTGGAAGACTCTCTGACATTCTTACCTAGAGCCAATGACAGCTTGTGTTACCACAAGTTTGGAACAGGATGAAGTTTTTGCCTCCTCTGTTCAAGAAAAAGTGGAGGTGTGGTTCAGCCTTGAAGGAACATCAAGGGGAACTGTATGAAAAGAGGATATTGCCTGGGAGAAGGACAAACAAATTTAGGCACTGAACTTCCCCAACTCAGAGTGTTTAACCAAAGCACAGAATAGGAACATTCTGAGCCAGGCCACAAACCCTCCTGGCTTTTGAGTCACCATAGCTGTTTATCAGGCACAAGCTTTTGCCCTGGAGGTTGAGGACACAAGGTGAAAGTCTTGGACTGGGGGTAAGACTGATTGGCGACTCACTCAGAAAGTCTGATTTCTGCAGGCAATACAGGAGACCCAGAAAATCTATGAAGATGCTTATGAGGACTACATGAAAAACCCCGTGGGGAAGTTCAACAGTACCATCTATCGCTACCACGTGGCTGTGAGTACTCCTCCACCTTAACACCTCATCCACTGCTCCACTCTCACCCTGCCCCTTAGAATCCAGAATTCCTCCCTCTGAGGTATGGCAAAACAGAACTGAATGTACTTAAAATGCAGTCAGAGGCTCACATCCCTGAGAGTTTCCTGAGGGCTCTGTCAGAATTCTGGTTTTTGGATCTCTACATTTGAACGTGCAATTAGCCAGGCTTTGAAATTTCTGATGCTTCTGGTCTTTGTGTGCAGAAGAAATTACTGTTATGGCCCTTCTTGCATATTGAAATCCCCAGATAAATACTTGCAAATGCAGAGAGAGGGAGAAATGTCTGCATCCCTCTGCATCTGTCAGAGAAAGCGTGACCTGTGTCCCAGGACATACAGTGTGGCTGAACCAAGTCGGTGAAAGACCAAAAGCACGTGTGTGACACAGTTCAGGCCACCCAAAAAGTGAATGTCTGAATAAGTTACAACCTGTGACTTCTTTAATCCTGTTTGTGTCCATCCTGGATCTACACTGCCTCCCATGGAGGGCAAGCCCAAGCTTTGTTGCTCCTTACAGCAATTCCCACGTTCTTTAGAACAAACATTTCACAACCTCAGACCCTTTAGTCCTTCTCCCATAGCTCTTATTTCTGACCCAAGGAAGAATTCCAAGCATTTTGTGGGAGATAGGCAAACAGGAAAAACAAACCCTCTGAAACTCTGATTTATTACTGTCTCCAAACCCAGCAAGATGTTGTGTCAGAAATAAAATTCCAGCATTCTCTGCTGTAGCTTTTGTGCCTTGCCCCTAACTCTGTATGTGATATTTGAATTTTCTGCCTTCTCCCTTTAACAACTCCTGTTTTCTTGTAAGCCAAGGATCTGTTTTTCCCAAATCCGCTTGTTTGCTTTGTTATGAAATATTGTAATAAAAATCCCTTCTGGACATTGTTGTTAATACAAATGTGGCTGTTTGCTGTGGCCTCAAACAATTGAAAGTAATTTTTGAGAATTTTGTCCCATGCAGTTGGAACTCTACCAGAATTTAAATATAGATAATAAGGTTATTACTTGATCTGTGCAGATTCTTTTTTTAGCCATTTATTGTCTCACTTCCAGTATGAAAATAATAACTGACTTTTAGTATGAAAATGTTTGTGGCTTCCCCCTCTTTGATTCTTCCTCTCTCTCCCATTTAGCTCCAGTGCTGTGGTAAAGGTAATGTGGAACAAACAGGATTACCCTGTCCAGAGAACATCCAGCTGCCAAAGGCAAGTGTCCTCTGTCCTGCTTGTTCTAATCACTTCTTCATGTCAATTCTTTAGTAAAACTGGAGACATTCTGTAAGTAAAAGAAAGGAAGAGATTCCTTTTTACCTTGCAAATTCCTGCATGAAATTCCTTATGGAATGGAGCAGAGTGGAGGCAGAATGAAGCTGGAGGTCATATTGCCCTCAGTCGTGACACCTGTTGGTGGCATCCCATGGTAGCTGAGATAATACTGCCTTATCTGAAAGGAAAAGGGAGAAGGAGGGGACAGAACAGGACCCCAAATTCTCCATGGAGGCTGAATTTTGGCAAGTGCCCACCTTAGTCATGCATGGAGCCTCCTGACTAGAAACTTCATTGGTGTTAAGAAAGGTAGTTCTGCAATTTCTGTCTTTTCTGGAATTTGCTTGTGAGTTCAATGTCAAAATGAAGCACCAAACCTCCTGATTTAGCATGGCCTGTTATATAAAAGAGTTTAAATTTAGGGAAAAAAACCCTGAATGTAAGAAAATTACTTGCATGTGTCAGCCTCTCCAGGCAAGAGGTACAGATGCCTCACCAGAAAAGGGCAGATGCTGGGAAAATTATCCAGCAAAACCCAAGGTTTAGATGCAGGAAGTAGGACAGTGACTGCACTTATATTTTTTGTGTTTATCTGTTGTTCAGTAAGAACAGCTGATAGAATTGATTGAAATATAGATTTCCAGGCATAAAAAAATTTTAATTTTGTTTTTAACAGAACTGCCTGGTTGAAATTCAGAATGTAATTGATACTCATCTGCACTTAGTTGGAATTGTTGGAATTGCAATTGCTAGCATCACAGTGAGTAAATCCATGTTCTCCAATCTCTCCTTGAGCCCAGTACCCTGTCCCTTACTCAAAGCTTGGTGGAAGGTGTTTCACAGCAACTAGTGACATTCCTCAAGTCTTATCACTTCCAGTGTGTCTTCTCCCTGGGAACTGCCCCCATCAGTGCAAGCAGAGCTGTGTGACTGTGCTTTTCAAGTTCATTTTGTGGCCTTAGACAGGGTCCAAAGTAATGGTAATCTTCTTTTGTTGTAAGAGAGCAGAGTGCACATGAACCAAACTGAAAAGCAAAAGGCTGTAGAAGTATTTAATGTATGCCAAAAGAACTGCTGATGCCAAAAGTCTGACGCTTAAAATCCTTTAGGATACATTCCTCAGTTTTTATGAGGAAGAGAGAAGCCACTAGAGCTGTGACCAGTAGATGTCACCCTGTCCCAAGGACACGGCAGGCTGGGGCTCACCAGGCTTTGGCACAAAGCTTTTTCCAGCACTCTTTCAGACTCAGACAACAGCAGCATGAGGGGCCACAATATTAATAAAGAAACACTCCTTTAGCTGCTGGGAAGAGCAGCATGTTCACAGATTTATGTGAACACTGGAAAGCAGCTGAAGGGTTTCTGCAGGTAACAGAAACCATGGTGTGCATGTTAAACAATCAAAAATACAGCCAGGCAGCGGGCTGGGACAGAGATCAGTAACAGCAAGGACACTGCAGATCTGGGATCATCTCCCCTTGGATTCCCACCTCAGACACAGCAAAGGTCCTGAAGTGACCACAAGTTCTTCAGCAGCAGAAATGAACCTGCACCTTTTCCTGTGCTTGTTTCTGCCACTTGTTGGGCTGTGGGAGCTCAGCTGTGCCTGTCCTTAGGGGGATGTGTGGGGAGGGCACATGAACCCAGAGCTTTAACTCCATCTCCCACCACAGAAGTGCAGCCTCAGGAGGCAGCTGCTTTGGAGAATTGACCTGTGGAAAGAAAGCAGAGCCTCTGGCAACACCCACTGTTCTCTGCTTTTATCATTCTCTCTAGTGAACAAGTTCCCTGGCACAAGTGTATACATTTAATGTATAGTCTTGCTCTTGAGCACAGGAACTACTCAGGGCTCAGCACCAGCTCCAGGGGCTCTGGAATCCCCCTCTGCTCTGACTCAAATGTGTCTCATGTTCCATGTAAAAGCATTCTGAAACTCATAACGCTCCAGTGCAATACCAGGATACCACCAATAGTCACAGTTATTATGTGACTTAAATTGATGTTAATAACATTAATATTTGGGGCAGCTGTGCTTGCCTGGACATTCAGAACAAAGAACAGTGAAAGCACCGTGAGCTGATAAAATCAGTGAAACCTCTTCCATGTTTATTGTCTGATGTTTTGGGGTTTGTAGATGGAAGCAGTCACTACTCTGCCATGGGGACCTTCAGATTGTCTGATATGCAAATTGTTTTATAACTGTTTTATAAGTGGATCCCTAAATCACATTCCTTCTCTTCTAGATCTTTGGCATGATATTCAGCATGGTTCTATGCTGTACGATCCGTAACATGAGAGAAATGATCTAAAACTGTCACTGCACAACTGCCCCAGGAGTTCCAGACTAAGCTTACAAGAAGTGCTCTTCTACCCAATTTAATAATTGTAATGCATCCTAATCAGTGTTTTAACATACTGAGAGGAAAATATCCCATTAGGTGATCAGGTGAATTGTATTAGTTACAGTAAAACTAAAGTGAACAAAAAAAGGGGTTTTAAATGTCCTTTTTAATGAAAAAAAAAAAAAAAAGCAAAGGTGCATCTAAGACTAATTTGATTTTTAATGTTTGTATATGTGCAATTAAGAGTTTACACATGTATAGACTTTGTGTAAGCACAGCCATCTCTCTCCCTACAAACACATCTGGATGTGAGCAGGTCCCTGGATGTGCAGTACCTGTCTGGGTAAGCACCTGCAGATGGAACACGTTGTGTGAGCATCCAGAGTGTCCCTGTGCAGGATGTGCACATCCCACAGGGACACGGTGCTCACACTCACACTGAGCCCCTGTTTCCCAAGAAATAGCAGAAGGACAAATGCCATTGAAAAAAGTAAGACCTATGATCCATTTTGTAACTTTATTTTCCAAAGCCCAAACAGAGTAGAACTAATAAAATTGGACTTTATTTAAAAAAAATAATTAATGCCTAAGGGCCTGCTCCAGCAAACTTGAATTCATGTGAGTAGACCCACTGACTTCAGTGTCATGCAGAGACTGGGTATTTATTTTTTGTAGGACTGGACCCTTCATGCAAATGCAGAAAGCTCTGGGGGAGAAAACACATCCAAGGAGATCCAGGCTAAAAGGAAGAGGGGGAAAGAGGTGGGAAGCTGGCAAGACCAGGCAGTCATTTGGGACCAACTGCAGTGCAAAGTGTGCTTAAGCTTCCCAAGCTAGGCTGAGATACACCAAAAAACCCAACTGTGAGTCCAAGGGGCCACTAAAATCCACCTTCAGCAGCCCCTTTGCCCAAAAGCCTCGCTGTGGCTACAGACTGGTGCAGGAGTGGAGCCTAGGTCCAGAACAGCAGCCCCTTTGTCAGATCTCTGGAGAATCTAACTGGCCTGTGGAAGCCAAACAAAGAGTGAAAGTGGTCAGAAAAAGACACACAGCACTTTAATATCCTCAGTTTCTGCTTCTGTGACTATCACAGCTTCCACGGGGCTCTTACCTCAAGCTCTCGCCCTTTCCTGGGGGCGGAAGGCAGGAAGGAAAGATGGGACATTTTTACAGAGCCATGAAGTAAGTTTTCTTACTGGCACCTTTAGATTGCATGTCAGGTATAAAAATTACACTGTGTGCTTGAAATACCTCAGCGCTTGCGTTTACATAGTTTGTTTCTATATTTTTGTTTTTCTATTTGTCATATTTATTCATAAGAGAATGTTCCTTTTGAACCAGCCTAGAAGGGAGAAAGGTTGTCCCCAGAAAAATAAATCACATCAAAGGCTCAGGATCTCTTAATTTTTGGCTTACTTGAGATAATTCACAGTTTCAGAGAACAGCTTTTTGCTAACTATACCCCCATAGCAGCAGATCTGGTGATTACCAGTTCAGATTCCTGATGCAGTTTTTCCATACATGATGGGGAGAAGTTCAGTTTATACATTCCAATAGACCACTGTCTAAGAGGCCTTGGAATTCACAAGCCATGGGGTCCTTGGTCCACTGAAACACAGTGGAACAAAATGGGATTTCAGGAAATATGTGTATTCTACTGCACATGTTTGTGTGGGATATACCACCCTTTATCTATTATTTATTTTATTTGTCTCTTTTTCCCCAAAGAAACTCAAACTCCCATCAGTTTTCTGTCACTTCAGGACTTGGGGTAGTGCTGCTGCTGCAAGTCTCTGGTTTAGTTGACATATCTTGCTGCCTTTTACATGGATTTCTCTTTTCCAGTTGCCCAACCACGAGCTGTGGCACTGCACTAAGAGCTGGGCACTGCTGGCAGGCACTGCTGACTGAGCTGTGTCCAGGCTGAGCTTCAGGCTGGCAGGGACACGTGAGATCACACACCAGAAAAGAGTCAGGCTTGTGTCACTCTGTCACAGCTGATTAGCAATGGATGTTAATTAACAACAGGGCCTAGGACCTCATTCTGCAAGAACCAGAACAGGAAACAGGGCCCTGATCTGCTGCTTGCTCCTAAGACAGGCTCAGCTGGGAGAATGGCAGTGGCAGAAATCCCCGAGGCCCTCAAGCTGAACCTTAGACATCAGTTTAACACAGCAGCCAGCAAAGGAATTTCCTGGCTCCCAGGTGTACCTGAGACTGTCCCCACAATGATTGTGCTCTGAAGAGATGATGGGGTAGTGCCCAGCTGGGGTGTGCTGTCCCAAGGTAGTACTGGCAGAAAGAAGAAACTCTTGTAGAATGTCATTTTTGCCACTCAGGACAAGCCAGTTTTCCAGGAAAATCAGTAAAAAGAGCACCACAGCCAGTGGTTCAGGTTCCAAGAGTGTTGCCCTACAGGGAAAGAAACTGATTGCAAATAAAGCAAGTTCTTTGTGTTACATTCCCCCTCATAATGACAGTATTCTATTAATTTTAAACACAGCTTCACATAATTGGGTTTCATTCCTCAAATTAATAGCACCAGAATGTAATGACAGGACCAATGTTTCTCTCTTTATTTATTATTTCTTGAGTAAGTTGGAAGATGCCCACTCCTGCTTCGAGATGCACTGAATGCCAAGGCAGCTTGCAGAACCTGCTGTTGCTTCCCCAGCCCTCCACTCCCCCAGAAGAACACCCCAGTGCCTTAGGAAAATGGGAAAAAGTGGTAGAAAAAACCCCCCTTCTTTAAATTCAGGCTCGAGCCACCAAACTTTCTGCTGAAGTGTTTTGGGTTTGTGGGGTTTTTTTTCCTTCCTCTAAAGAGGGCATTAATTTTCTGAGCATTCCTGCATAAGCTCTAGGGTTACTGTTATTTAGGTCTAGGGGATACTTGCACTGCCTACCAGGAACAGGATAATACCTCTTCCTGGTTTAGTTCTCTAAGTTATTGGTATAAATTAAGCTGGAAATCAACATGTTATTCATATACTAGTGCCTTTAACAGAATCCAGGGATAAAGGTCTTTTGTAGTTTCCTGCTGTTGCGAGGTGCTTAATATAACTGCAGTTTTCTCTGCATCTTAGTAACTGGAGGTATGTTTTGAGAGTTACTGCCACATAAGGCAGCAAAAATACCCATTTATACTGTCCCTTGCACCTGTGTCAGAGGAAAGTGACAAAAGATCAGATCCCTTCAGGTAATATAATTCTGAAAGCATGTCACACATTTTCCTGTTGTCCTGTCAAACAGTTTGTTCTAAAGCATAAAAATGTAAGTTGTTGATGCCCTTATTGTGTCTCTAAACATCCTTATTCACATTTTCCTTGTCTAATTTTTCTAAGTAACTGATTTCAGTGGGAGCTTCCTTTGTCACAGGGAAACCTCAGCCAGTTTTGGTACCTCTCAAAGATCACACAGCAGCTGATAAAGCTCAGCCCTGTGGCATCCCTACAATGAAAAGTCATATTTCACTTGTCTTGATACTGATAGTTTTATAACAAAACATGTTTCATGTGTCTTGAAAAAGAAATTGAGTTGTCTTAAGCCCTCAAATGCTGTGTTGTACAGCCTTTGCAGGCTACAGATTAACAGCCATCAGATACTGTTCATAGAAAATGTACATTAATAAAGCTTTTCAATCTTATTCCTCTCTATTGGTGCTCCAGCCACGAGGTTCTCACAAACTACTTCCAGGATAATGTATGGTACAGCATAAATTCTGATTTTGGAAAGAACTGGTGTTTCAGTTCATGCTGCCAAGTCTGTGGAAGAATTACCTCTTGCTTTGAAAGAAAACAAAAACTCTGTGGCTGAAATTAGCTTTCACTTCCCTATGATGTGTTCCGAAGTGGCGTTTTATTGGCTTTGTGTCTTGAATCTGAAACAACTTCCTAATAAAAATAACCTGGAATAAACGACTCCCGGAGAGAACTCGATCCGCGCGGCCAGAGCGCCCCCAGGCGCTGAGGGCACGCCGGGGCTGCCTCCGCCTCCCCTGCTGCATCCAGGACACTGGGTGGGCTCCAGGTGACGCAGCAACCTTCGGCCAGCGAGGCAGGCAGGGCCCGGACTGGGGATCGGGACAGGATCGGTATCGGTATCGGTATCGGTATCGGGATCGGGATCGGGATCGGGACCGGGATCGGGATCGGGACCGAGACCCGCCGGGATCCGAACCCGGCACCGCCCGAATTCCCCTCAGGGCCCCGCGTGCCGCGGAGGCCCCGCCCGCTGTGGGCGGGACAACGAGCGGTGCTCGCTCCCCATTGGCTGCTCGCGCTGTGGGCGGGGCGTGCCGCGCTCCCAGCATGGTGTGGGCGGGAATCCCTTCCCTCAGAGCTCATCGCTTTCGCCGCGGCCGCTCCCGGCCCGTCCAGCCCGGCCTCGGACACTTCCAGGGATACAGCCACAGCTGCTCCAGGGGCTCACCACCCTCACAGGGAACAATTGCTTCCTAATATCCAGTCTAAACCTACTGGACAGCCCTTTTGGAATAACTTTGCCTTTATAAACAGGAATCTGGCTGGTCAAAGCTGCTTCTTGCTGCTCGTTGGATGCAGAGGAGAGGCTGTGGGAAGCTCGAGCAGGACTGACGGTGTCTGTGCCCTGGGAGGCTGCTCAGAAAGCCCACGCTGAGCTCAGCTCCCTCCTCGTGCTGGTGCAGAGCCAAAGGGCTCTGAGTTTTGTGCTGGGCATGTGCGGGGGAGTTGGATTTGGTGCAAGAAGAAGAGTTACACTCGGAGTAAACAGCTCAGCCCACCTCTAATGAGGGGTTGCAGTGCTGTGAGTGGACAAGTTGGCCCATCACGGGCTTCTGTCCAGGGTGCTGCGGTTTGTGAGCCTGGCAACAACCCCAGAGCAGCTGTTTCTGTGCTTGTGTGAGCCACTAAATCTGTCCTGATGGAAACAGAAGGATTGATTGGAAGATAGAAGAATCATGACCTGAAATAATATTGTAAAACATCTTTATTAGTTCACCGTAGGACTGGAAGTGCAAAAGCTTCCAGGTGAAACTGTCAAATGAAAAAGACGCACAGGAAAAATGGTCAGGAAGCTGCTTACAAATTGCAAACACCCAGTGCTAAATAACAAAACTCTCAGCTGGGCAAGAAAACCTTCCTGGTGTCCTGTGTTGCCTCACCACGCCTGGGACTGCTCCCACGGGTGAGGAACCTCCCTGCAGGAGCGGCTGAGGCTCAGCCCCGCTCAGCTCCGGGTGTTTGGGGTGAGGCCGCTCCCGCAGCCGCCCTTGTGCGTTGTGGGGCTGGCAGCCCTGCCCCTCTCAGGGGCTGCAGAAAGGGGAGCCTGGGGCTCAGCTCCCCGGGGCACTGCCCTGATCCCACCTGGAGGTCATGGGCGTCAGGGCCTGTCAGGAATCCTCACCCCTCTGTAGAAGCTGCCCCTCCAAAACCCACACAAACCTCCTGGTGCTCGTTTGTCAGGTGGTAAAACATGCAGGAAGAGTCCTACAACTTTTCTCCCTCTGAGGTTACTGCATTGCTGATTCTGCTTATCTGGAAGCACTTCCTTCCTTCCAGATGCTTCAGAGAGAAACATTTCCTTACAGTCCAGGGGGTTGTTAAAAAAGGCACCATTCAATTTTTTAATGCTTTTAAACAAAGAAAAGCCACTGCATTCACCCCTCCCCTTTTTCTAGCTCATAAAAACATGTGTTTCAACTCACATTATCACTGATCACTGCTGACCAAATAATAACAAATGAAGGAAGGAGTGACCAGAACTGGTGACCTCTTGCTCTGGAAATACAAATGGAAGGACAAGGTTTAGATCTGCTTTTCCAGGACCCCTCTCACCTGGGCCAAGTCCTGGGCAGCCCTTGGTTGGACTTCACTGAGGGGGTGTTGGCCACAGCCTCGGTGGGAATTTTGGGGTGTTCTCGGTGTGCTCCTGACCTGCACAGCCTCGTGCTGCTCCCCTGTCTGGGGAGCACTGGCTGTCCCCTCTCTGAGCTCAGCAGCAGTGTCCAGAGGTCCCGAGGCCACCTTGGGTCCATGTGGGACAGCCCAGCTCTGCAGCCCATCCCTGCAGAGGCCTCTCCTCCCACTGCCCAGGCACAGTCTCGGGACAGTCAGTGGGGAGCTGCAGCCCCACAGCCCCATCGAGGTGACAGTGCTGGGGGAGGCCAAGGGAAAGCGTCCTGGGATCTATTGGTCAGCCTGGGCATCCTGCTCGCTCTCGTGCGGGTTCTTGCCGTCGTTCTGGATCAGCCGCACGATGTGTGTCAGGTCCAGGCTGCGGGTGAGGATGTCCAGCAGCATCTCGTCCTTCTGCACGCCCTCCATGAACTCCTCCAGGGACAGCTCGCCTGCAGAGCGCATTCACAAAGCTCTGTTGAACCCCATGGCCTCGCTCCTCCCTGCCCGCCCCCCAGGATTGGCACAACCCTTGAAATGGGGGTCTCAGCACTGGGGTTTGTGCCTCAAAGCCCACCCCAGATCCCACCCAGGAGGGGCTGTGGGCAGTGTCCCCTCGGGCAGCCCAGAGGGGATGGGGAGCTCGACCTTCACAGGGAGCCACCCTCTGCCAGCTCTCCTCATCCCGGTGTCTTGGGACATCCAGGAGCAGGAGCTGCTCTGGCAGCCTGGAATGCAGGAACAGGGGAAGGCAGGAGCAGAGGCAGTGCTCAAGGAAGGGCCTCACCATCTCCATTTATATCGATTTTGTTGAACACCATGTCTGTGAACTCCTCCGCCGTCATCTTCTCGTTGCAGCGGTTGATGGATCTAATGGCCTGGAGGGAACAAGGGGCACAGGCAATTACTGAGGGCTCTGCAGGATTGTGTGTCCATCAGAAAAAGTGACCAAATGACCAGACATGACAGGCCAAACTCTTTTTCTGGGCTAAAATTTGTTTTCAGGCAGTTAGGCTTCGAAAGGAATAAGTCCTGTCTAAAAAGCTGGAGATTCAAATCACCTAAAAGGCAATCAATGCTTTACAAGATTTAGTGGGCATCCTGGGATAAGCCAGGAGCCATTAACCTCTGAAAACCCTTAGATTAAATTCAAGGGCTTATCTTGGCCCCAGTTTCAGTGAACAGGGTTAAGCAAGCTACCAGGGGCTGCTGTGAGTCTGAGGGGTGTGGGAGGCAACTCCAGACGGGAGGCACCAGCTGGGAGTGCTGGCAGAGGACAGCAGCAGGTTTGGGCAGTGTCTGCTAATTGACCATGGAATTCACTGGGCTGGAAGCTCCTGTGACAGCCTCTCTGTGTCCCTGCACCCCATGCCCATCCGTGGCAGGAGTGGAAGAGCTGAGCTCACTCACTTTGATGATGTTCAGCAGCTCAGCCCGGTCGATGCAGCCGTTCCCATCCACATCGTAGAGCTTGAAATACCACCTCAGCTTCTGATCCACCTTCCCCTTCAGCACCAGGCTCAGAGCTGCCACATATTCCATAAAATCTATGTAGCCATCCTAAAAGCAGAAGGTTAGAAGCTAAGGTGAGATTAAAAGCAGAGTCAGGCAGTAAGGGATTTTCTTGGTCACTTCTGCAAGTCCCCCCCTGGAACTGGTCCCTCCACCCTGACACCAGGGGCTCATGGAGTGCAGTGGTGAAAGCCAAAGTTCCATCTAAATCTGTGCAGAAATGTTGTAGAATCATAGAAATATAAAATCATTAAGGCTGGGAAAGGCCTCCAAGATCATCAAGTCCAGCCTTGGACCGTTACAAAGTTGGGAAGGCACAGACTGGGTGGGTAAATCTGGCTTGGGGACTGAGAGCTGGCCTGTGCTCAGGGAATTAACATGCCAGGGATTAATTACCAGGCCAAAGCAGAGGGAACTCAGAGGTCAGAGAGGTTTATGCAGATGAACCCTGATAAATTACCCAACCTCATCCTGCCTGCGCACACCTACAGCTCCTTTCTCCTGCCAGGGCGGTCTCATTTCCAGGAGAGGAGCAAATTCGGGAGTCACCCCAGCACGCTGCTGACATCTCGGGCTGGGAAGGTGTTTCTCTTTCCCTGTGCCATTTCTGTACCTGCTCCATATTTGGAGCACAAACACTTTTATCTCTGACTTTCCTCCTGAGTGTTTGCCCACCCTGGCTCACATCACGATGTTTGAGGTATCCAGCTGGACCCAGGGTGATGGCACCACTGCAAAGCTGCTGGCATGAACTCACAGGCCACCAAGCTGCCCCCAGACACTGCCCGTGATGCTCACAGCTTCCAGAATGTTGTTAAAATTCTTCCTGCCCACCACAGAGCGTTCCCATAGTGCTGTGAAGGGAAATGGTTCTTGCTGTGGTTCGTGGCACTGCCCTGGGAGTGCTCAAAAGCTGAGTGGATGTGGCACTGGGGACACGTTCCGTGGTGAAGCCGGCAGAGCTGGGTTAGCAGCTGGGCTCACTGATCTTAGGGGCCCTTTCCAACCTTAATGATTCCATGATTCCCACTACAAACCAGGGGCAGAGCACAACCCGGGGTTTTGTCAATGAACAAAGGCACCGCCCCAGGGCCGCTTCCAGAGAAGATCATCGGCTTTATCCCGCTGCTGCAGGAGCCAGATTAGGTACAAATAGCTGCTAAGCCCCATTCCCAGCAGGATTTCCTGCATCAGTTCCCTTTTCAGGCACGCATTCAAACACGGGGCACTGATCAATGGAAAGGCCAAGGCACAAACCAAACACCTGAAGGATTTAGGGCCTGATTTGCATTTTTGTCAATGGGATTAATGCCACTAAGCCCTTTGGGTTGCCATAAAATGAATTCCTCATCTCGAAGGAGGTGCAATTTCAGGTCATTTGCAAGTAGAGGAGAATGCAGTTTCCAGTTGGAAAGACAGCATCCATCTGCTTTCCTGGCACAGCTCCTGATCTGGGGGAACAGCATACTCAAATATCTGCTGCAGGACTGCATTCCCAAATCCCTGTTCCAGCACTGCATTCCCAAATATCTGCTGCAGGACTGCATTCCCAAATCCCTGTTCCAGCACTGCATTCCCAAATATCTGCTACAGGACTGCATTCCCAAATATCTGCTCCGAGACTGCATTCCCAAATATCTGCTACAGGACTGCATTCCCAAATCCCTGTTCCAGGACTGCATTCCCAAATCCCGGCTCCGAGACTGCATTCCCAAATATCTGCGCCGGGACTGCATTCCCAAATCCCTGTTCCAGGATTGCATTCCCAAATATCTGCGCCGGGACTGCATTCCCAAATCCCTGTTCCAGTATTGCATTCTCAAATATCTGCTCCGGGACTGCATTCCCAAATCCTTGCTCCAGGACGGCCCCGCTCTGGGGTCCGGCACAGCCACAGCCTGGGCTCAAAGCCTCTCCACAGGGAGCCCGAGCTCCTTATCCCATGGAATAAAATCAATCCCAGGGCAATCCATTTACAGTTTCAAACAATACCAACAGCCCCGACCCGTGCTGGGGACTCGCTGTCCTGCATGAATGCAGCCCTTGTCCTCACAGCGACTGTCACAACATCCAGTGTCTAAGGATTAAAGGGCACTTCATTTTAAAGGGATCAAAGACTGCCAGATAAATCCCCACTGTTTTCAAAGGAAAATATCAGTTCTGGGAGAAGTCTCTGTGTCCTTGCAGAGCAGGCAGTGGATGAAGAGTTTATGCTGGCATTTTTCACGTTCCAGAACTGATTTTACAATTTATGAGGCCACAGTAAATCAGGCTGTACATACTCAGAGCATTTTGTCTCTCACACCCACCCAGCCCCAGCACTCAGGATCCCAGGGTGCAGAGCACGGCCGAGTGGGAAGGACAATATTTACCTTATTAAAGTCAAACGTCTCAAACATTTGCTCAACGTATTTGTTCGCTGCTGGACTCAGGTTTTTCAAGCCAAAAAACTGTTTGAACTCGTAGAGGGTGAGCTGGCCAGAAGGACACTCTGTCATGAACTTCTTGTACCACTGGTGGCACTCGGTGGTGCTCAGCTCCTCCACGGTTTTCCCGTCCATGTTCCCCATCTCTACACCAAGTGCTGGTCCCTTTGCCGCCAAAAACGGAAGGTTTGTGAAATTTAGGGAAAAAAAAAAAATCTCACAATTCTGCTTCTTGCCTTCAAAGTCCTGACGTGCCCAGCACTGCAGGAGTCAGAGCATCAGGAAAACCCGAAGTGCCTGGTTCTGTACAGATTCCAGTGGTGATGGACACAGGAGACTCGTCTTCCTGGGAAAACCCAAAAGCACAAAACCCTCTTTGGATGGGAAGGTGACATTTAAATACCCAGCAAATCCCTCCCCAGCCAATGAGTGGTGGTGGGCTCCTGCCAGGCATTAAGAGTTCAGGGTTAAAATAGAAAAGAGGTAAAATGGGGAAGTCTTGCAGATTACAGGCCTAGCAGGAGATTAAGAGGGTGGAATTTTCTCTGTGATGAGCTAATCTCTTAATCCACTTCATTTATCTTTTTGGGGGGGGGGGGGGGGGGG
>VZUI01098058.1:0-10516 GCA_013401135.1 Cettia cetti | reverse complement strand
AGCAGGACTGTTCCTGGGGAACTGAGAGCGCCTTTTGTCTTTTGCCTTTGTCCTCGCCCTGGTTTCCTTCCGAGGTTGATCTGCTAGCCAGGCTTGGACCCTCGTGAGTGGGAACTGGGGCAGCAATGTACCTTGGACATGAGAGTACGCAATGTGGGGGTCATCTGTTGACAGACCCAGTTCTCTCCTCGTATAAGCATCATGATGGGAAGTCCTTTTTGAGGACCATCCCTGAGGATGTGGCACCAGGCTGAAGATGCTGCAGTGGGATATGCTGGCTCTAGGGCAGTGGATTCTTGAGTGGGAGCAGTCTGAGCCTTAATGAGAAATGCCTTGAGCCACACGTTCGGGGGTTAGGGCACTTCTCCAGCAGGTTGTGCCCTTGGCCACACCCCTGTGACTTGCGCGGTGGGGATGCAGCTGGCGAGACAGCTGGCCTGTGTGCCTCCTGCTGCCTTCCTTCACATCTCACAGATCAGTCTGCTTTGAGAGGTGCTCATTAACCCTCAAAGAGAACAGTCCTGTTTGAGTACACTTTCTGCTCGATAGAGAAAGTATCCCAATGCTCACTGGGAAGCTGCAGCAGAACAGCTCTGCAGACCAGTAAAACATGCTTAGGGTAGTGCATTCGGACTACCGTAGCACGAGGACCTGAGCACCAGCGATTAGCAGGGAAACCAGGCAGCTTCAGGGCTTGTTTTGATTTCTCCTCCATCCTTCCAGTCTAACACACTTAGCACATATCGGGGAGCAGGGCAAGGAGACGCTCTGTTCTCACATCTTGAGAAGTCAATCAGTTGCATAATATGAAACACAGACAGCAGGAACGTGATCAAGTGCAGAGAAGGGACAACATCAAGCACTTTATTGTGGCTGTGGGAGGGGTGAGCCAGGCCCCTCTCTACCCAATTTATATTTTCCGAGCTGCCTTTTGAGCCTGTTTTGCATCAGCTGCCTGTCACTCTAAATACAGCTCGGATTTCAAGGTAGCTTCCATGGAGCCCTCATCTACTGGAACAGAAAAGATAAGCACCCCCTGACGCCCCCGGAGCAATTCAGAGTTTAAATGAGCCACTTCCTCTGCATTATACTCACAGCGGGGCAGGGATTGCTGAGGGGCTGTGCAGGGCTGTGCAGAGCGTGGGAGAGCCAGCATGTGCGTGACAAAGGTGAGAGACAGCGCCAGATCAGGGCGTCACCCTGTTCAAAGGGCTTCAGGAAGGGAGGGAAATGGCCTTTTTTCTTAAGATAAGGTTGATCTCAGAGCTTCTGCAGCTTTTGAGGAGCCTCTAGGCAGCTAATCTGGTGAGGTGCAAGTAGATTTTTTTTCTCTGTGTGTCCTCCTGCAGCCAGGAGTACCTTTTGCACCAGCTGAAGGAGTATGAGCACCAGGGATCATGTATCATGACAGCCTGAGCTCTTTGTTGTTTCCATTCCTGAGCCTTCTGCTTGTCTCTCATCAAGAAGTTCTTATAGATTTTGCAGATCCGCAGTGCTTATTGATGGACTGAGCTGCAGATGCACAAACCCACATCAGACGCGACAAGACCCTCTTCTGCAGGTGGCAGAAATTGCAACACCCTGAGGGCGAGCCTGAAAAAAACCAGGGAGAGTTGCCTTGTTGATGTCGACTTTGAAACCTGACAGATGCCCATTCTGTTCCGTGCTAGTGAAAGGTTTGGTGTGATGGTTTACCAGATGCTCTGCACACCTGCTGGCAGCTCAGCCCCATATATTTTGGTTGAAGGAAACATGGTTAAAAGGTGGAAAGCAACAAGGTATGTTGAAAGAAGAGGGGGCAAAAAGAAATCACTCCCATATGAGGCCTTCCAGGCATCTGCCACTGTCACAAGCAATTTGCTTCTTTGCCTAACATACAGCAAGAGCATTTGCTGTTCAAAGCGTGTCTGAAAGCTGTGGGAGTATATAATGACAGTGAAGGGCTTCTGGATTTTCTTGCTCCATTTTGAAATTCATCTCTCATCCTTGTTATATTAGCACTATTTTTAGCTGCTCCTACTCAGAATATTAAAGATTCTCCATGATGAATCTCAAGCACAAGATGACAGCAAGGGTGGTTGGATATTGCAGAGCTGAAGAATCATTTTGGAGCCCATGTGTGGCACAGTTCTCCTAGAGATCCTACTACACTGTCCTAAAGCACTGGGGCACTGCTTTCAGTTCACTGTGACCTTCCTCGACGGTCAGCAAGGCCACTCAGCACATGCAGATACTCCCTCCAGAGGCAGCTGAATGTCCCTGGAGATCCTTGGCTTCTGGACAAGGTTCCCAAGGATTGTCTTGTCCAGATGCTGTGGGACGTGTCCTCCTCCTTCCCATGGCTCATCTCAGGGGCCTCTCCTCACAGACCTTCCTGCCCCTTCTGTACATCACTGGGTTTTCTTTCCCTTTTCAGCTCTCATGACCTCAGCCTTTCCCATTCCCAGCCAGGGTGTCTTCATCCCATTTCTCAGCCTGACCCTTCCTTCACAGGCACCCCAAGATGCTGGTGCTCACAGGACAGGGAGAAATACAGCTAATGTCTTGTGGCAGCACAAGGGCAGGGCATGCCCCGTGGAACAGAGGTGAATGCACAGGGCAGCATGGCCATGGTGTCCAGCTGTCCCAGTGACACAGGGAGAGGACAAGCAATCCCCAGGCAGGATTTGTTGGCTGATGGGATGTTGGGCATATTTTGATGGTCATCTAGTGCTCTAGTATAACAATCCAGGGTCCATGTCTGGAAATCCTTTCCAGGTGGGACAAGACCATTAGGGAAATAGGGCTGAGTGGCATTCTCATGTTAGATTTCAGTGGGTGAGGTTTAGCTGGGCTGACTGGGACTACAGCATTTTTCACAAAATGGGGAAACACAATTTGTCACAAACTGCAATTTCTTATGATGAACAAATAAGATAAACACTCTGTACTTAGGAATATAAAACGCTTTGTGCATGATGGCAGTCAATTTATACCATGACAATACTGAGCATTGCTACTCCTTTCAGTGTGATGCACATCTTTAGAGCTGGCTTATCTCTCCAGTGATTGGAGACAGTGTCCTGGAGCTGAACATACTGGATCTGAGGAAGTCCAGGTCCATAATGTACCTTAGCGGCTCCATTTATAAGGTTATCCAACAGAGTATCTCCATTGATTTTTTGCCTTACATCTTAAGGACCTCAAGTCCTCTCTGGATGACCTTTAGGATTGCTGCAGCAGGCGTTGGTCAGATTCGTGTGTGATGCCGCAAGAGACATCAAAGGAAATGAGACAGGTTCTTTTGCAGGTGTCGTGGGTTCTCTCTTTATTGTGGGATGAGCTCCTCTTTTATACAGAAAGTCAGAGGCCAGTTTGACTGGTAATACAAAAGGTAAACTTTTCTACCAATTGGTCATCCCAGAGGGACATCAGAAGAAAGTCCCTCCCATACAAAGAATGTAAACATTTCTATATTTACAAAACATTGTTCTTCTGTTTACCAGAAGAAAGCCTGGGAAAGAACCCTTTTATAACATCAACACTTTCAGGCTTGAATCTCAGGACTACAGTGTGATCCAAGTGATTCTGTGTTAGATTAGCCAGTTATGGATATACTGGAGGCTTGATTCAAGACACATGCAGAAGCCCATATTTTTTCCTTTCGTGTTAAAACTTATTTCTATCTGAAACACCAAAGCATGAATATGCCTTGGGATAGCAGCTTACTGGAGGCTCACCTGCTGAGCCAATAATTGAAGTCTTTAGCATCCAGTCTGCATCTGAAGTACCAGAAAGACTGGTTTTATGAGAGAAACTAAAATCTCAGCCCTTGCATACTGCTGAGAAGTTCAGAAGGATAAAATGTAACAATTATTTCCTCTTTTTTTGAAAAAGCAGAAATTTCTAAATGATAAGGCATTAAATGTTGTTCCTCTGAGCATCAGCTGCAGGGCACAGCTGTGTACCATGTGCCATAGATTTTGCTCACAGCTCTTTATCTATTTTTAAAATCTTCCTCTGTGGCACACTGAAACTCAGGTCTGCTTGGATTTTCAGCACTCCTGCAACATAAATTTTAAATAGCAAAATGTCCTGACAAAACAGGGTTCAGCAAGTGGCATCTGTTTTCCAAAAGCCTCTGCATGTCTGTTATACAGGGTATGCAGTACCATGCAACCAGTCTCTGCAGGAATTCACATTCTCTGGGGGTAATAATTCCACATTTTTGGTACATTGGATGTTTGCCAATTGCAATTTTATTTGTTTGAGTCACCTCCAAGACAGAGGTCAAGAAACTTCAGGCAAGGATCAACTGCTGTCAGTGTTTCCTCTTCTCCCTGTTTGTGAGGTTTAAACTAGCTGCACATCAGGGCCAACTGATCCATTGGGTACCTGGCACTTCTTAGAATTGCCTCTCATGCTGGGGCTGCATGAAGACCCTTTACTTTTTCTCCAGCCAGCCCAACCATTGTATGCAGCATACTGGCATCACAGGGCACCTTTGAAAAGGTGCTGTCTCTCTGCTGCAGCTGCTTGTCCTTGCTTTTTTGTTTCTTTAGCCTGAAATCATGATTCTTGCCACCCCATTCACAGGCTTGTCAGATGTCACTTTTTAAATAACAGGCATTCCCTTGAGAATGGCACTGACAGATGCTTGCTGCTTCCAAGCTGCCTTTGATGAGTGGGCTCAGAGAACTCATCAACTAAACTGTGACCAGAGCAGCAAGCAACATGCTTGGGACACAGAGCCATGACCTCAATGACAAAAATCCCCTTGGGCTTTGCATGAGTCAATAAAGCTTTAGCTTTTGTTTCCTGGCATGGGCCTTGTGGTATGGCACCTCTAATCCTGCTAAACTGCCACTGCAAAGATTAGAGGGAAAGAAGCAAGAAGGATCCATTTGAGGTTAAGACAGTAGATCCTACTACATCTGCAGTGATGAAAGATTTAGGTTTGTAGCTTCTAACTCATCCTGCAGTGCTTGTCTAGGCAGAAGATAGCTCACTCACATTGAAGGGTTGAGTTTTTTAAGCTGGAGAACAGGAGCCCCTGCACAGCTGGGTTGCTAGGGTGCAGAAGGCACGAGAAGTGGTTTTGTTGCACACTGCACATAAAGACAACCTAATTTCTGATGCATCGACTCTCTTCCTGCCTCCCTTCATGCCTCCTCCTCCTCTATACCTTAGGGTGAAGCAATCAGCCCACAAGTGAGAAATGAGTGCCAACCACTGGCTGTGAGCAAATGTGGTGATTGATGGGCCCCACAGGGTCACTCTGAGCAGTCCCACCACTGCCCATCACAGCTCCTGGCTCAAAGGGGATTTCCCAGTGAGCCTCAAGCAGTCAGTGCAAACAGCTCATGAAGAGCAGGAAGAAACACAGAGCTGTGTATTTAAATAAACAGCAGCTCAGTGTCCATTGCAAAGACAGCAAGTGTCTTCCTGCCTGGGGCTACACAGCTCTGGGAATGATCCACACAGTCTTGTATCAGCTAAGTGCAACTGGCTTGCACCAAGATTCTTAGAGGAATAGGCTAAAGAGCTCTCACGACAAAGAGTGGTTCTTTTCCATTCATTTTAAAATAAAACAATACTGGAAATAAGCCATGATTTCTGATTTTCCCCACAGCATTTTCCTGGAGAAACTGGAAGTCTGGGGCTTGGACTGGTGCACTTTTCACTGAGTTAAGGACTAGCTGGATGGCCAGGCCCAGAGGGTGGTGGTGACTGGACTTACATCCAGCCAGCAGTGGAGTTCCCCAGGGCTCACTATTGGGGCAGTCCTGTTTCATATCTTTATCAATGATGTGGAAGAGGTGATTGAGTGCACCCTCAGCAAGTTCTCAGACACCAAGTTGGGTGGGAGTGTTGGTCTGCTGGAGGGCAGGAAGGGTCCACAGAGGGATCTGGAGAGGTTGGATTCATGAGCCAAGACCAACTGCATGAGGCTCAACAAGGCCAGGTGCTGGGTCCTGCCTTGGGTCACAACAATCCCATGAAATGCTCCAGGCTGGGGCAGAGTGGCTGGGAAGCTGCCCAGAAGAAAAAGACCTGGAGGTGCTGGTCAAGAGTCAGTGAACATGAGCCAGATGTGCCCAGGCAAGCAAGAAGGTCAAGGACATCCTGGCCTGGATCAAGAGGAGTGTGGCAGCAGGAGCAGGGAAGGGAAGGGATTGTTCCCCCTGTACTGGGCACTGGTGAGGCCACACCTCAAGTGTTGTTTCCAGTTCTGGGCCCCTCACTACAAGAAAGACACTGAGTGCTGGAGGAGGTGTAGAGAAGGACAATGAAGGTGCTGAAGGCTGTAGAGAGCACAAGTCCTATGAGAAGCAGCTGAGGGAGCTGTGAGTGTTTAGCCTGGAGAAAAGGAGGTTCAGGGGTGACCTTATCACTCACTACAACTGCCTGAAAGGAGGCTGTAGCCAGGTGGGAGTTGGAGTCTTCTCCTAAGCAACTAATGACAGGATGAGAGGAAATGGCCCCAAGCTCCACCAGGGAGATTCAGTCTGGACATCAGGGAGAATTCCTTCACTGAAAGGGTGGTTAAGGATCAAAACAAGCTGCCCAGGGAAGTGGTGAAGTCGCCATCACCAGACGTGGCACTCAGTGCTATGGTTTAGTTGGGGTGGAGGTGCTTGGTGAAAGCTTGGACTTGCTGATATTGGAGATTTTTTCCAACCTTAATGATTCTTCATGATTAGTCTTTGTGATTGAAGTGATTCCCTAAGAAGGGCTGAGCTGTTCAGTGACAGAGCTGTTAACCGGTTGATGAGGGCAGGAGCACTGTTAGTACAGACAATAGCAGGCACACTGGAAAAGGTGGTGATGTCATTGATAACAGATGACATGATCTAATGGAAAAACATACCTTTTCTAATGAGCATAATAGTTTTTTCATGAGGAAGTTGTGGTGGTGAAATAGATTTATGAGTGAATATGACATGCTATCAATATTTGGCCTAAAGTATCATAAAATCCATATATGGCTAAATGAGACATTTCAAAGCTGGTTTTGTATTGAGAAAGCATCAATGAACAGCCATATGTTGACTGGTTTGTGGTGCAGTGTTATTCAAACTATCCTAGTGATTAGCAGGAAATGTTTAAGGGGAATCAAAATGGATGAGGAGACAGATTCAGGAAATTGGAAGGCAAATTGCTTAAATAATAGATTTTCCTGTGGTCTGATAGCCATGAATAAAGAACAACAGCCAAACAAAAAACCAAACCAAAATAAAAAACCCAACCAACCAATCAACAAAAAACTAACCAACCAACCAGCCAAACAGAAACCACCAAAAAACCATCACACCAAAACAACACTTACTCCATTAGCAAATTCAAACCAGGAAAGGAAAAAACCCATCCATTTGGGCTGAACAAAATTCTCCCTTTGACACAATTTGAAATATTTCTTTTCTGGGTAGTAACAGGACACATAGGCAGCACAAAACCTTCCGGTTGAAGCAAAGAAAAATACCACTCCCAGCACTCCCTGAGAATGATTAGGAAATTCCAAGCCCTTGGAAATGACAAAAGGCCACTGATGTTGTAGGTGCACATATAAGTAGGAAACAATTGAGAGCATGGGGAAATTGTCAGGATTGCATATTTGGTTGTATGAACTGTGTGAAGCTGGAGCTAAGGGAGGTTCCAAACAAAGGTGCTAATGTATGCAGAGCATCATTTCAGAGAAAAGCAGGCTCATCAAGAAACTACTACAGCAAACCAAAGCTGCTTTGCCTTTAAGAGTTCTGTTTTGCCTTGTGCATGCAGAGCAGAAAGGGGACTGGGTCAGCCTGGAGGTACATCCATGCGTTCTAGAAAGTTTCTGTGTGAGCGGCAAATTACCCATATTGCAGAAGGGTGACTCATCCCTCCTGCCTGGGCTGATCTGCGAGGAGATCTCCTCAGGCCACCTCCAGGGCTGGCTGCCGGAGCCAGGGCATGCCTGAAGTCACGCAGTGCATTGCAGAGCCATGGGAAAGGATGATTCCCTCAGATTCTGCTGTAGGACAGTGTTTCTGGGAATTCCAGCGCCAGCTGGGGGACCCTATGGGGACGAGTGTGGCCTCTCCATGTGTCTCTTAGAGAGGTCAGGCAGCAGTCAGTGCTCTGGGACAGGAAATGTGGCTGCCTGCAGTGTCAGGCACAGACACATGCTGAGTTCATCCATCCAAGCTCAGACCCCAATGGTCCTTCCAGGGTTCTCTGCTCCCAGCTCATTAGCTGTAATTCATTCAAGCCACATGCCTGGCTGGGTGAGCCATCAGTGCTGGAAGGAAATCTTACCTGCCAACAGGTGTACTGCAGAAAATATCAGCAGTGGGTGGTTACACTGGAAGGGATTTTGTGTAAAGAGTGCTTGGGGCTATGGAGGAAGCACATCAAGAAGTTCACCAGTCCAGGTCCCCTCCCCACAACAGGTCTCAGCATTGGGGCCACTCACCTGGGCAGAAATGTGGCTACATGCGGAGCGCCTCTGCAGCCTGGGGGCTTGGGGACCAGTGCCACCCCAGTTGGTGCTTCTCAGCTATGTGGAAGCTGCTCCAGTTCCTCACCAATGCTGTTTGCCAGACATGGACTGGATATGGATGGCCATGGGAAGTGCCCTGCCCAGTGTCCACTGGGCACATCCAAGCATTTGCTCACCCCTTCCCAAGGTGCCTGGCTGGCTCTGTGAGACATGAGTGATGGCAAAGGAGCAAGAGTGGGTCACAGCCCCTGCAAGGCAGGCAGGGGAAGGCAGCCATGGCAGAAGAGGCTGTGGCCCAGCAGCACATCCTCACAGCCCCCATGTCACCCTCCCAGTTCCCAGTGACACAAAGCAGCAGCATCCTCCTGGTGCATTCCCATCCCATGGCAGCTGCTCTGGGAAGGGAAGGGACTGGGGTGGGAGGGCAGCAGCCTGTGGCAGCTCAGCTCTGGGCAATGACCATGGAAACAGCAGCACTCCTGGTACTCCTTGCCTCCTCCCACGGGCTGCCTCTGACTGCAACGGAGCCCAGAGATACATCCCACACGCACTCATGTATGGGGGTGAGCACACATGTGTGATGTTCTTCCCTGGCAGTGGTGGGAGAGAAAGCTCCTGTTCAGAGCCTTGTCTCCAGCTGCTCGGGATGCAGCAGAGATGAGGCAGGGGGCAAGGTATTCCACGGTACCTTTATGATCATGCTGGCTCCTGAGAGCCTCAGGGTGCCTCCAAAGCACTGCACGGGCCAGGTATGGCCCAGACCCACCCCCAGCCCTGCATCCCAACCCATCCTCTCCATTGAGTTCTCCATGAGCAGGTGAAGCTAGCCAGGGATGACGTACCAGGCATGGCAGGAGCTGCTGCTTCACTGGTGGTGGTGGGAGGAGGAGGAGGGGGAGGGGGAGGAAGAGACCAGCTGGATTAGCTGAGAGGATATTAAACTGCAAGAGCTAGGAAACACAGCTTAAAGGAGAAACAGCGCAAAAGCCCAAACTCCTTTCATGGGGGCCAGGCTGAGCCAGTCAGTGTTAATGAACCGGAAAAAGGGAAATTTCAACTGCAGCTCTTCTAGGAGTCTCCATGCCCAGTCCAGGGAGGATGGTCTTAATTGCAAAGCCCTTTAGGCTGGCTGTTGTGATAGCAGTGCCAGAAATTCCTGATTACAGCCTGCTCACACAGAAGTTGGGGAATGCAGAAGGTGACAGGATGTTGACAGCACCAGCATCTGATTGTCATTACAGCCATGCAGCAAATGTGCTTGCAATCCACAGAGAAGTATGACATTCCTAAATCTGGCTATACAATATTTTGCAGACAAACTGTAGATTTTTTGTGTTCTGCACCGAAGTTCCTTGCTCTAGCAAACAGCCTTTGGGACCTGCCTAAGCCAGAGCTCCAACCTTGCCAGAGAGAGGGGCACGGTTAGAGCTTGCAAACACCTTGATTGTGTCAGCCAGATGGGCTGTTGAATTGTTTGAATGTCATTGCACAACATTGAATAACATTGCACAAGTTTGATAGTCAAATTAAATTAATTAGCTATTTAGTAAATAATTAGTTACCTTTTTTCTGTTGGCCATATTTTGCCCTTTGGCTTCTCCCCAAACAGAGGACACCAGAGAGCTTAGGCACCAACTCCGCCAGCCCACAGTTGCTTCCTACAGATCCACCCAAGTGCTGTCAACTCACCAACACTGAAAGGATAAGGGCATTCACTCAGGTAAAGTTTTACACCACCCTGAGCTGGAGCTGATTTTTAGTCCAAACAGTGCAGGACTCGCAGGCACATTGCCTGAGGTTTGGCAGCAGGACAGTCATGCTCCTACAAAAGCATTTTACAGTTAATTAGAGCATTGCCTTTCAGCACAACTAATGATCAGAGAGAATGCAGTATGCCAAGGCAGGTAAGCTCTTCTGGGATTTGGACTCTGGGCTGCTGGCTGTAGGCTCTAGAGACACAGGAGGGAAGGGCTCATCCCGCATGTGAAAAACACGGTTCACTTTTATGTAAAAGTTATAATTTTAATAAAAATAAAATAAAATAGACAATTAGGAGAC
>VZUI01098053.1:0-12181 GCA_013401135.1 Cettia cetti | reverse complement strand
TTTTTCTTTTTTTTTTTTTTTTTTTTTTTTTTTTTTTTTTTTTTTTTGTGACCCAATAGTGAAAGCTTTCAACTGGGGAGGAAAGGACAAAGTATAAGGACATATCATGAGTGGCTTGAGAGACTAAATTTCATAGGAAGGAGTCAGTAGCTCTTCATTTGATGTGTTTACTGCAAACTGGAGTGTCAGTCTTCAAGAATTCACTGTAGGTAACAGACTGACATGGTTGAGGACAGAGTATGTGATTTGCTATTCCTTTGCTCCACTCTGTTAAATACTATGTAGTCATGTACATATGTGAATCTGAGCTGACTGCACAAATTGTTATAAATGTGGGAAGAAGATCCTCATATGATGGTGTCTCTATGGGCTTTTTTGTTCAAACACAGGTTTGCACCCAACTTGTAACAAAATGACATATTATCCTAAGTAGATTTCTTATAACTTGCAATTGTACTTCTGTGATTGTTCCTGCATGCATATCTTTACATATTAATTTTCTATTGACATGCTTGTTGATTCTTTGGGTTGGGTTTTTGTGGGTTGTTGTTGTCATTTTGTTTGTTTGTTTCAGGGTTTCTGGCTGTTTTGTTTATTGTTTTTAAAATCTGTTTTGCTTGAAACCTGACTGATATATTAAGCATAGGTAGGGTGTTGTATGTTTTAGCAATTTTGTTTTGAAAGGATTTAAACTAGAGAGACAAATCTGGCAACATTTTTTTTGTATTTTAAACACAAACAAAAATTGTGAAATTATGTCTCCAAATAAATTATTGGGCAGAAGGGTGCCATCTTTTCCTTTTTTATTGTTCCAGCAGACTATAAAGATGCTCAGCAGGCTGAGTAGACCAAGACAAAAGGAGAAAACCCATAAACACTGTAGAACATTCTTGGGTTGCTCTGTTACTATGAAATTTAACTTAGGAAGGTTTAATTGGCAGTTCTAACTTACTAATACAGCACAGTCTCAAAATGCATAACTTATTCTTCCAGTGAATCTGTGTCCCTGGAAATAGTCATCAGCTGCACACAAAATGTGATCAGAACATAGGCATTTGGTGATTTAGTGCAGCTCTATCAAATCTTACACATGTGAGCTCAATTCATGAACATTTCATGAATTTATGAATTCATGAACATTGTCTTCAAATTTTGCCATGTGTTTGAGAAAGAAAAAAAGAGTATTTTCAAAGTGACAATATGCAAAAAAAAGAAAACATCATCTTAAAGTCTGATTTTGTACCTATCTGTGTTGTTCACAATCTTCTCATACTTGCAACACTTTGCTTCCAACCATATGAGATTACATAGGGAAATTAGCAGTTCTGGTTTGGAAAGACAGGTGTCTGCTAAGGAAGACAGGAGCCTCTCGTGGAATGGAGAATCCAAACCCCTCCCTCTGTATTATTATAATTTTGAAATGAAGGGGCTCTCAGGCAAAGATATGAGGATAGGAATAACAGTTCTTTACTAGTATGTATAACAAAGCAAACAAACAACAATAACTATGTCATTAACAACAAACAAACCAGGAACCTTGTGATGACCTTCTCAGCCCAGAGGGGAAGGGATGGAGGAGAGGCTTTGCTTCACAAAACCCCAGGGCAGCCTGGTCCCGGTGCCCCTGCAGAACTCTGAGGAGCACCAAGCTGGAACAGCAGGAATGGGCAGGAATCCCAGGCTGGTGGATGAGATGTATCAGAAGCTCCACGGTGGTAGCTGGAGCTGCGGGATGTCCCGGCAGGGCAGGGGGTGCCGGGCTACAGCGCGGCCAAGGACCAAGAGCAGCGCCCGAGAAGCCGCGGGGGCAGGACAGTGGCGGCCCCGCTCCAGCAGGGCAGGAAAAGGTGAGCCCAGGATTCCCGGGCACATGAGCAGATGGTTGGTAGGTCACTGGTGTTATAAATATCTGATCGGTCAAAATTTCCAACAAAATGATTTATTGGAATTTTGATCGATACAAAGAAAATAAAAGCCACAATCAAAAGGGAACCAGTTCCGAGCCCAGGATCGGAGCTGGGTGAACAGGGGTCCAACCTCTAGCAGATGTCTCCCACAGTTCACGAAGTCTGTCTTTGCAGGGTTTGTTTTTGTACTGTTCTCTGGGCTGAACAGGGAGTTGCTCCATCCTCCTTTGTCTTTTTCTCTTTTCTTGAATATTTATGGAGTCTCCTTTCCTTGCTGCTAGACCACTGAAGAGCTTTCCCGGAATAGGTGATTGCTTGATTAGTTTTACTGGAACTTGGCATTGGGATGCACACACCTGGAAGTGCAGATAAGATCCATATCAGGTGTGGATGGTTCTCTGATGGGTGCTGATCGCTGGGTCGTTAGTCGAGCCATCTCTTTTGAGAGCACATCTCCCCTTCTGGGGTATCCATTGTTCCACAGTGATTGCATTGGTACACTCTTCCTGGCTCCTGCTGATGTCCTTGGGGTGGTTCTTTGCCAGGGCATGTCCAGATGCCAGTTCTTTGACCAGGATGATTTTATACTGCTTTACTTTTATAACCTGAATTTTACTACCATACTGATGAACTGTATTGTCATATTAACTTTATAAAACGAATTGCCTTGTCGTATTTATAACACTACGATTGGAATCCAGTGGTGACAGTGAATTCTCCCTGCAGTAAGCAACAGCTTGACCCTGCTCCTTCCAATGCTGAGAGTGAGAGTGAACAGCTGCCCCCAGATCACTGTAGCCAGGTGCTACACTCCTTAGCCACTTCTTTTGTTTTTGTTAAGTACCCATAAGTACCCAGTAGCTAGTTTCCTAGCAACTTATGGGGAAAAAAAAATCTATAAGTAAAAAAAATAGAACAGCAACAGCATTATACTGAAATTAGATTTTAAAAACTATTTGTGGTTTGGAATAGGGCTACACACTTCAGCCAGAGAGCAGGAAAACGTAGGGCACAGACTGTGATAGCAAATAGAATGCAAAGGCATGATTAAGGCATAATTTATGTTTTCTGGCTCTCTTATAATTTGCAAAGTCCTATTTTGTCAATTGCAAAAAATATGTGAGGAAGATATTAAAATATCAAGATTGCCAGGTGTCATGTAAAGGCTTACTCAAACTGGAGACATTTAGCTTTTTCAAGAAAAAAATCTCTTAATAACAACAATATTGCCAGAGTACCTGAAAATTTAGGAAAACTGTTATTATCCCTATTATTATTTTTCACCATATTTTACGTGCTCTATCAACCCCCACCATTCTCCACAGTAATTTCTATAACATCCTTGTCTTAACTCTTCTGAAAATATCAGTGTTCAGATATTTATCTTAGATACCTGAAGGAAATGCATTTCTTCTGTGGGAGTGGGGACAGGAGAGGTTTCAAGTGGGGAAGGAAACAATATGGATCTCCAACTTGACTAAAGATCTGTCCAAAGGAAGCTTGGTACATTTTGCTTCCAAATCTCTTGGACATGTGTATGCTTTCATCTAAATGAAATAAAAATGGATATTAATTTTGCTGATTGATTTCTAAGACTGTTTGCATTGAACTGATGTTAAAAAGAAATTAAAAATCCTTAAAGCTGAATAGAAATGAAATTTTACCTTAACGTTATAAGGTAGGCCTTTGAAAAATCTCTAAATTTGCTTATTTCTTTTAGGAAGATTTTTAATTCCTGAGGTTTTAGAATTCTTTTGATTGTCCAAGTGCTTTCAAGTGTTGCTTTTTCTCACATACAAAAAAATGACACAAGAGAGAAGTAAGAGATTATTTTTACCAATCCACAGAAAAACATGCTTGATTTTTTAAGGATTTTTTTCTTTTAGTCAAGTGTAAAGCTTGGTGTTTTCAACCCAAACTATGAATCTCTACAGTCTGCTTCTTCAATAAAACCTGTATTGCCCTTTCTAATGTTTGTCCTACTTACTTGATATTATATAGGTAACGTAAAAAAAAAAAAAGAACATGCACATTAAAATAGGGGCATTTACCAGTTTATTAAAAAGCTTCTCTTCCATTGTAATATATGAGAAAAGTGCCTTTTGCATGCTAGCCATAAAGTAAGCACTAAAGTAAAAAAAGAGAAAAAATATATAATTTTGTTATAACCTATTTTTAATGGTTTATAACAGAATGATTCTTTATATAAGTAGTGTTACAGAATATTTGCACATACATAAGGGTGTTGTTTTAAGGGTATGTTGGGGAATTGATATATGTAGGTCCTGATATATGGTATTAACTTGTTAGACATAAAAGTGTTGGACTTCTACACTCTTTTAGGTGAAATTGGGGAAAAAAACAAACAAACAAACAAACCAGTGAAGGAATTAACAAAAACTCTCCAGATCTCTCACTGAGCAAGGGAAATACCACGCACTCAGGCCCACTCAGATTTGCAAAGGCTGGACGTGGTAATATGTCACACAGATGAGGATCATATTTTCTGAGCAGTGTTGGATCAGCTCTTTATACAAGGGAAGATGTCAGTTCTTGAAACCTGTGCCTTTGCAGTGTATGGAGGCTGGTCAGTGGGTTGTTGTTTGGTTGGGTGATTTTTAGCACTGAAGTTTTAAAGTGTGCCAAAGCTGAGTGATATGTTAGCAGTAGCTATACAATGTCATCAACCACTGAAACACTGATGTGTTATCAATGTTATCCTCATACCAAGTGAAAAACATGCCACTCTACCACCCTTGAGGAAGAAAACTAGTTTTATCCCAGGTAAAACAAGGACACTCACAGTTTACAACTGCCTCAAATCTTTCTTCCTTGTGAGCTTAAGTGAATATACTTGGCTTCATTTTGGTATGTGGCTGAAGGCAGCCATAGGAATGCCCAGGATAAAGAAATGATTAACTGCAAGAAGTAACGATAATAATGTATTCTTATTACTTTCATGTATTTTACCCTGAGGTGTTAGTGCAGTGTGGTCAGAGAAGAAAGGAAAAAAGGTGCTCACTATTCCTCTAAAGATGTTATTAAATCAATACTCTGTTTAAAACCAAATTTATGAGAATGTGTTTATATAGATTATAGTATATTATAGGTAAATTACAATAGATTTATGTGAAATGCAAGCATATTACTATATCTTGCTTAGGTGTCATTTAGGAATTATAGCTGTAATGGCATAAGCTTTTCATTGCCTTAATCTTAGTTCCTGATAATTGAAAAAACTATACATTGTGCTCTGTATGATCTTAATATATGGTACAATATTCCAAGGGAAAGTTGTAGATGAGGCTTCTGCTTAGCTTTAGTGAATACCTCTTTTCAAGCAGCAAGCTATTTAAAATTTATGGTTACATATCTCTGTCAATACCAGTAGTTAAACTTCTGTAGCCAGTAATCCTTATATTCATGCATCTGGAAATCATACACGTGAACTGATAAGGGTTCTACTATATTGCTCTTGCAAATTATCCAGACAAAATTTTCTTTGCCAGATCCTTTGTTTTTCTGTGCAGGGAGTTTTTGACATCTCTCTCAAAAGAACATTAATTGTTCAGTTTAGAAAGAAAGAAGCTTCTTTATAATCTTTTCAGGTACTTATTCAATATGTGCATTTGCAGAGGTATGTTTTGCACTAAAGACAATAAAAAAGGGTGTCAGTATTCTAAACACATTGAGTGCTTTTCTTTACTGGACACAGCAAATATCCCTGCAGTCCTGTCAGCTGAATGACAGTCTAATGTTTTTAAGACAATAAAGAAAGAACTAACTTGTGATGAAGCAACCTTAAGATCAGAGAGTGATGGTCTCTAAGGCTACAGAATATACATCTCAGCCAAGAAGTGCACAAATACATCTGGGAAACGCTGGGTCAGTAAGGGCTGCTTGGACATATAAGAATGTTACGACAGACTGATCATGTGCTGACTTAACAAACCATATAGGTTATGATCCTATATTGTTGTTTGAACTTCTTTTGACAGCTGTCCAGAGGCCCCTCTGTCTATTTGAATTGTTCAGTCACTCAAGTTGCTCTGTACTCTGCAGAATACAACACTAAATGATTTTGTGCTTACACAACTATCTTGAGTCTCCCATCCTGCTGCTTCCTTCCTGCACAATTCTGTTCTCTCCATAAATCCTGCAGTAGTGTCCTTCCCTAAAAAGCTGTTACCTACTTTTCAATCCATGTTCTGCAAAATGGAGTGGCAAGAGAATTCAGCATTATATATGTAACTCTGTAGAGAACTGATTTTCTTATGACTTGAAGTACTATACAAACATGTTTTTTTCAAATACAGGGTAGCTCTGGAAAGTTGTCTCTGAGAATTGTAGGGAGTAATCAAGTTATACCAAGTTTTTAAGACTCTCATTAAGTTAAAGTCTCTTTTAATAAAGTGTGTAAGCGATGGAAGAGGAGATAGTTCTGACTGACTCAGGGACTTGAAGTTGTGTGATACAATGTTGCTGATGTGAATGAGATAGAGGTATAAATACAAAGTGATGAAAATGCACTGAGAACGACTGCTGTGTTGTTCATCTTTCTGTATGATTCAGTAAGGTTGTTTTGTGAGGAGCAAACAAATGAAGCTTGGCATCCTGTCTCCCTGGTTCAAAACTTCCCCAAAGAATAATCTTACCTCCTTCCCTTTTATTGCACAAGAGAGAAGACACGCCTTGACATCCCTGCATGCAAGGAGGGGGACTTTCTGACTGGTGTCTGTACACTTCCTAATTAACTGATTTACAGCTGTCAATAATGTTGCATAAAGGCTGAGGTTCTCCTAATTTACCTGTCCTTTATCCAGCTGAAATTCCCCATTTAATAATCTTTTGGTTCTCTGCTGTACTTTTAAATGTGCCTGATATTAGCACGTGAGTTCAAAGGTGACAGGAAAGAGGTGAGGAGGAACAGACTACATGGACCTTGAATCACTTCCCTTCTCCATTGGTACCCAGTTTGTCTTGAACAAGACCACTGTCTACAGGACACATTATATGTGAAAAGTACAAATTTCCTCTTCATTTGTAGTCACTTGCTATGCGTTTTTAACATGGAGCACCAGGTATTTTTGCAGTGAATTTCTTTATATTTCATCTTAATACAACTAGTTCCTCCTATTTTCTGAAATATCACAAGAAGAGAAGTTTATTTTCCTGGCTATCACAGTGAAAAAGTGACCAGGGCTGAAAATACCAATGACTTTTTTTTGAAGATATCATTTCTCTGTAGCAAGAAAATGCTTAATTTCTTCTCTGATTTCAAAATGCTTGGGACACTGCCAAGCCTCAAGTGTACAGACGGAAAATTTCAATGCTGAGTGTGTCTCTCAGCAGGTTTTCTTTTTTAATGATTGTTCATCATTCTGTGATTTCAGAGAAGATGATGCAGGAAAAATGTCTCAAGCCTTACTGAGAGAGAGGGGAAGGCAAAAGTTAATGGTTTTAAATTTAGAACTTTAAAACAAATACTTAAAACCTAGCATCAATCCTGAATAAACTCAAAAAGCTTACCATTTTAAAACGAATTTTTTGTTTTCATGAAAAGTATTTGCCAGGGACTGAATTAAAGTAATTCAGGACAATAAACTAAGAAATCAGATTCACTAAATATAAGAAATAAAAATGTTACTCATTTATATTCTGATCTTGTTGGTAGTAAATACTGAATTTCCTTTTAGACTTTTTTAATCAAAGTGTGGTGCATTGTCTTTGGTGATCAATATCTAGCAACTTCATAACATTACTGAGCAGTAAAAAAAAATCAGCAAAAAAAATATTAAGTATTGTAAAACATACAGACTCTTCCTCTGGTCTGGGCATACTACTGCTCAAAATCACTATAGTGTGAAAAGCAAAGAAGAAAGGGTGTTCATGGTGAATTTATCAACATATTTATTTGTATGTTGCTGACATTTTCAAATACTGACATATTTGTAAAGCTAAAATCAGAGTCTTAAGGCTAAAAGAGAGATTCCTGTCAAACAAAATTATGGAAAATTGCAAACTTCTCCTTTGACTGTGACTGTGGTTATGCACAAAGTGAAAGCACATTGGGAGTCTCAGTCAGACACATTCACAAGGCACACTTCCTAATGCCTTGTTTCTATTGCAATCTCAGGGTGCTGAGAACTCTCATTTTATGTGATACCATGATATTAGTGAATGATTTCATTACTAGAACTGTAGGTGAAGTCTATGTTTAGACAATTACATTCAGTGAAATGCTTCTTTGGGAGGACTGGAAAATGGGCCTCTCTTGGATTATTCATGGAGACTTGACTGTGAATGTTCATTTTTCATCATGTGGCTTTGAAACTGAATATCTATTCAAATGTTTTCTGATGAGTGCATACGAACATAGCCAGTCAGAATTTGCCTCAGATCAGTTGAAAGGGATCTTAATTGTTTGTTTTTAAATGGAAATTAATATACATTCTCTATGGCTGTAGTACAGTAATTCTGTTTTTCCTGTATGTACTTGGCAGAAAACTGCAAGGATTTTATTACAGGCAATGCACAAATCTAGTACTTTCATATGGTACTACTTGAAAACCTAGTAGCCTGAAATTTAATGGATTAGTCTATCTCATGACAGTAGTGAAAAAAACCCCTTTGACTCTGTATATAAAAGGAGAGCTCCTGTGTTCAGAGAGGAAGCGGAAACATGTTGCTGTCAACTTTTAAAGATCAAGTAATTAGGGGTGGCAGAAGATGAGGTTGGAATGTTATGGAGACACATGGCCCTGCCTGTGTCACACTGTGTGTGCCCTCAGCTGCTGGTGGTTTGCTGGCATCCCTGCATGGGCATGGCAGAGCTGGGAGAACCTCAGGAGCTCAGGCCACCAGGACAGCCACCTCCCAGGGTGGGGGGAATGCCCAAGCAGCTGTTTGGCAGTTACTTGAGCAGTTGAGAGGCAAAAACCAGGATGCAGACAGGTGTGGATGGCAGAGGGGGAATTGTGTTGTGGGCAGATGTCACTTTAGCCCTTGCCACCTGTTCAGTAGCTGCTTGGCTGACACCCAAACTCCACTGGAGCTGGTTAATGCCTGTTATTGACTGTGAATTACTCTTTTCTGTCACTGAGAGTGTTCTGGTTGTCTCTCTGTAGAAGGACTAGGGGGCCCCTGAGAAGCAGCTCAGGGAAGGCTCCCTGTGCATGTGGGGGGTGAAAAACTCTGGCTGGTGCCTGGCAGTTGCCATGGGGTGTGAGGTGGGGATGGGCCTGCTTGTCCCTCTCTGTGAAGGTTTTCTTCCTGAAGCATGGAAAAATATTAGGTTTAGTGTTATATAATCCTTACTTAGAGGTGATTTACAGTTACTCAGATCCCTGTAACTCAGTAGGAACCTGTGCTCAAATCAGCACTTGTTGCCCATTGGCAACCTCATGAGGAGTGGCTTGCTGTGAGGGAAGTGATGCTCTGTGATGAACAAGAATAGCAGGGATGGAAATGATACCAAAAAAGATGGTTCCACAATTTAAATGCTGCTAATTATTCTGTTATTACTATTAGGAATTATCCTATCCCACCATCAGCACATTTATTGATTGCTTTACTGTACAAGAGAAGATGCTACTATTAATGTGTGCTTGGTATTTTAAATTAAATATTTGGTATTTATTACAAATACCAAATACATTTGGTATTTATTACCTCATGTTCTTATGCCTATAACTTTTAGACACTGGTAAAAAGCAGAAAGAATACTAGGGACCTCAAAGAGCAAATGGCAAATCATAATGTAAGCAATAAAAATGTTACAAATGTCTGTGCAAAATTCAACTTCTGTCTATAGAGACATTATTTCTCATTTTGAAAGCTGTCATAATGTTTCTGAGGGACTATGATTGATACTGCATTTATATTAAAGTTCTCAGTGATCACGTCATATTCCCTGTGATACTATGAACTGCAAGATTTTGGTAAAGATGCACCAACTTTGAGAAGAAAGAAAATGGAGAAAAATTGTGTGGCATTCTGTGTGGTCCACAGTTCAAAAGCTGAATCAATATATCATTAATTTATTAAAATCAATGTTTTATTTAAGGCAAATTCAAAAGCAGACTTTTTTAGAAAGAGTATATTTGAATTCAACTTTTTACAGAAACACACTTTTCACACCTGTGCTGCAATAAAAATAGTGAAAAATGTTTAATGATGGCAAAAAATAATGAGGCATAAAAACCTTTAATAATTCTTATTATGTAAAATTATTTTCTCCATTTATGTCAATTGATATTCAGTTCATGATGATATTAAAGATAAAACTGGTGTATTTGCATAGGATTTTGAATCCACTATTAGAGCTTGTTTTTTGCAGGGGAAAGTTACTGAGATTTGCTGTAATAGTTTTGCACCACTATGCACCCAAATAGCCTTGCATCCAATGTGAGCTCATTCTGAGCATTTGTGGAGTAATATGCTTTCCCCTCACACCTATGAATTTGAATTTTGTGCAGCATAGGTGTGCAATGAATGTGCTGCATGCATATATTCTTCCAGATGTACATCTCTTATGTTGTAGTGAAGCCACTGAAATGTCCTGCTTTCTATGGCCTGTCTTACAGAGTTTTTAATCAGAGGGCAACGTTTAAAATGGTTTCCACACCCCACCTCCCCTCCCCATTGTGGTAACATTTAAAAAAAAATCAAAGCTCATAAGAGACACAAAATCATAACACTTTTTCTTCTTGATATATATGAGGTAATAGGCAACATGTGTACAGAGCCAACCTTGGTTGGAATAGTCTGTATCTTGTAATAAAATAATTTCTTGTAACCTCCTGATTCACAGATAGTATTAAATCCTGATGAATAGTATAAACCATGATAGAGTAATCATGGTAACAAAAAAACCTGATGTGAGCAAGAGAAGAGCTCAAGAGCAAGAAAAGCTCAGTTTCAGTCTCTAAATAAATCGAGGGGATTGGAAGCCATTGGCTGGGTCATAAGTTCCACCAGGGATACTGGGCAGGGCAACTGCTGTGAAGTGATGGAAGAGCTACCTCCTGTCCTGGAGACATGGTCTCCCACCCATAACCCTGAGAGACCAGGGTAA
This sequence comes from Cettia cetti, assembly GCA_013401135.1. Lineage (NCBI taxonomy): Eukaryota > Metazoa > Chordata > Aves > Passeriformes > Sylviidae > Cettia > Cettia cetti. The sequence goes on along the minus strand of VZUI01098053.1, from coordinate 1,198 downwards.
AGCATGCACCGTCCACAGGCCTCATCCCTAATACAGGAATCCTGAAGATATTGTTAGCAAAGGAATACTCTTTAGTAGGTGAGGAAGCTGTGAGAGACTGAAACAATTAATGGCTCAAACATGATCAAAATCGCTGAAGGACTTTGTCCATTCTAGCAAACTGTGCAAAAAAGTGCCTGCTCATCTGGGACCACCAAAGCCCACCCTCCAGAGTATGCCTCCTGATGGAAGCTTGGACAGCAACTTAAGCCACCTGACACCAATTTGAGATAAGATAAAGGTGGCACTACTGTCTGATTATCTCAGGTCTAGGAAGAAGTAAACAAGGCTGGGGGAGAGGAATGTATTCACAAGGAAAGCCAAACCCAGCAGCTGTGCTGAAAATCAGCTCTGGCTGTATTTGATGGGGAGGCCATAGCCCACAAATTTGTTTGGTGAGAGTAGGTTTACACACTTTCTCCCCACAGCCAAGGGGTAGAAGAAGAGGTTTTGGGTATGTGATGGTGAAACCTGTAGTTTAAAGAGGTTAACCCTCATCACCAGAGGCTACAATCCAGATAAGAAGCAGACCCTCTGCAGAGTCCTCCCCGACACAAACTGGCTCAGTTTTAGAAATCCCTCCCCTGTTCCACCCTGACCATAAAGGCCACATTTACAAAGGACATGCACCTGAGGGGCAGCTGTACGTCTTAGAAACTGTCATAAACTATCAAAGACACCTGAAGTGCCTCACAGGCTCATTTCTGAGACCTTCCACCAGAGGACTGCTCACGATCCAAAGTGTTGTGACAGAGTGTGTTGCAAAAGACAGTGTAAAACTTCCCCCGTATGGCAGGTGCTTGGATACTCCCATGTATACCTCAACATATATTAATCCATTGTTTATTCATCCATATGTTTTGAGGAACCCTCTCACCCCTCTCGTCCCCACTGAGAAGACCAGAAGAAGAGGATCAATGGTATGCCACTGGATCCACAGGTCTCGGGTTCATTTGGTGGGTTTCCCGAGATTCAGGTGGTTTAAAGTCCTTTGCCCTCTGGAAAGCCCCAAGCCAGACACAGAAACAACACAGAGTCCTCAGATGTTCTTTTTTCACGGTTTCTCATGTTATTATTTCTTCTCTTTTCTTTCCGCTCTGTGCCCGGCCAAGGTCTTCACAGCACGGGCATCAGGCGAGGACTCCCCCCTGTATGGGGA
>VZUI01098049.1:0-25267 GCA_013401135.1 Cettia cetti | reverse complement strand
CTTCCTTCCACACTTCCTTCCTTCCACACTTCCTTCCACACTTCCTTCCACACTTCCTTCCACACTTCCTTCCTTCCACACTTCCTTCCACACTTCCTTCCACACTTCCTTCCACACTTCCTTCCTTCCACACTTCCTTCCACACTTCCTTCCACACTTCCTTCCACACTTCCTTCCTTCCACACTTCCTTCCACACTTCCTTCCACACTTCCTTCCACACTTCCTTCCTTCCCCTCCCAAAATATCTCTTCTTGTAAGATGTGGTATTTAGAAACCCCACCTCCTGAGAGCAATTTGAACTTAACAAAGAGATAAATGGCATTAAAAAGAAAAAGCTAAGAAGATTTTAAAGCATATTCTGCTCTTTATAAATTATATTTGAAAAACTTAAGATCTGATTTCCTTTTCTTTGTGCAAACCAAAATGCCACTGAAATACAGTTATAAAATCTTAAAAATTATCCCACAGGAGTATTGTTTTAAGTTTAAGACAAGTAGCTGAATCTGAGATTCAGTCTTGTGGGAGTGCAAACGGCATTGACTTTATATGTTAGATGAAAGGAAGGGGTGTTTATTGACATGGGCAGACAACAGAACTCCTTAACCTTTAGCCCCTTGAAAATGAGGCCAATGGAAGATTGTAACAAAAAGAGGATTGGCTATAAAAAAACCCCAAAAAACCAACAAAACTTAAGCAAAATAAATAAGGGTTTGAGAATACTGTTAAAGCAATTTTAAACAAGTTTCAAGAAATATTAAGATTACGTTCTTCTAAGTAAAAACCATTAATTGAACTTCTATTACCCTTTTTTGTGTAATTACTAGAGAGATAAGGTTTCAGTGAACACCCAGGTTTTGACCAAAAAAGTGTTGGAGAAAAGTATGTAATTTTCAGGGTATAATGTAGAGCAAGACAGTTAATTTGAGCTCCCAGAATAAAAGGTTGCTTTAGCTTCTGTTCAGCTGGGCTCAGGTTCTGGGAAAAAGCCATGACACTAGTTAACTTACTGGCTTCAGGTTTCAACAATCCTGATTTTGCCTTTCTTTTTGGCTTTGGTCATGTTATTTATACCACTTGCCTGAGAAACCAGACAAGTCCCTGGTATTCCGATCCTGTTTCTTGTCCATTGATGTTCAAAGTCAGTGTATTTCTCAATTACTGGAAGAATTTTGCATTTTAACTGCTTTTCTGAAAATAGGGTTTTTTTTAAACACAGGTGTTTTCTCAGGACAAGATTTCCAGGTGAGCATGTGTTTCTGAACTGCCTGACCTGGCTGTCAACAGCCCAAAGAGGTACATGCCCTCCATTTCTTCTTGCTATACTGAAGTCTTTCTCTGGCATTGCACATTTTTAATATTCTTTAATGAGCTTAACAGCACCTTTGTCCTTTGGCAACCAGTAGTTGGTTCATATATGAATGCCACATGTTCCTGTATTCTAGATATATATTACAGTCCCCACTACCCAAAACCACAACTGTACAACTGAAAGACAGCACATACAAAGTTATACCTGAAGAACTGGAGCCACATGGAGAGCCACATATTAATTTCTGAGAGGTGCCTCATGACACAAATAAGGCCAGAATGAGATTCTGCTATATATTTTGAAACTGGCCTCATTTACCTGCTTTTGTAATAGAACATTGTTCACCAGGCTGTAACTGTGAATGATTTCTGCAATGCACCAGGGCAGTGTGTTAATTCTGTATAGTTAAATTCTGGGAAGAAAATCAAATTCTGAAAATGTTATTTTCTCCCATGAACAGCAAAAAACAGTGCTCCATACACAACAGGTATGCCACTTAGTGACACCTAGGGATACTACCCACTTTTTGTAAAGTTCCCTGCTCAGGCTGTCTTTTCTTTTAGCTAACCTCAAAGATGACCTGTTTTCTCTTTCCTACTTTATGACGCTTTTTACAAGCTGAATAGAAAATCAAAAGCAAGAAAGGTGTTTTCATCAAGGCACTGCTGTTTTTCAGCTTTTCTCTTGTTTTTCTTCTGCAAACAGCAAGGTGCCAAAAAAGCATCATTTGATAGACACTAAAACATGAAGAACAGACATCTCATCTACATTTTTATGAAGAGTAAACAAGTGGGACATTTATGTGAAGTGGGTATTAAACGTCCCACTCCTTTCCCTCTCTCTGCACACGTTCTTTACTACTGTTGTTCTGTAAGGGAGAAAAGGTTACTTTTTTTCTTTTTCTCCTGCATTCCTGATATTTGTTATATAAACAGTTAACACTTTGGGAGTCCGAGATTCTATAATTTCCTTCTACTTTGACAGAAAAGATTCTGGGCTGTCTTTCTTGAGAAAGTGTATTGCAGGTGACAGTGAAGAAATATGGCTGCTCTTATCTTAGTGCTGTCTGGCAGTTCCTTGTGTCTGGAGCTCAAGTGAGCAGTAACTGCAGACTCTATAGACTGTCTTGCAGTGGCCTTACCTTGTGACACATGCTTTGCACTGCGTGTGTCACTCAAGCCATCATCCACCCCTTCTACTCCTTAGCCTTGCGCTTGGAGTGTTACTTTATGCAAAGTTTCTATTAGTTCTGAATCCTTGTTACTGTTATTTCTCTGATCCACCTCTGTAGGAAGTGTTAGCCTGTTCCCAGAAGCATATTCATGGATATGCAGAGGAGAGGGCAGAGGTGAAAATCAGTCTTGCAGTGTATAAAATGGAAAAAATCCTTCTACAGAATAGGATATAAATTTAACTTATTTTGCTTTTTGGTTTTTTTTTTTTCAACAAGTCCATTTGGTGCATGCTTGAGAGAATCTGAGCCAGGAAATAGAATAAGTCTCTGCAGACATGGCAGGTACATTTGGTGCTATAGAGGTAGCATGACAGGGCTCTATTACAGTAAATAATACAATTCCAGAAATAACCTATGCGGAACATATTGCTTCTGCTGCACATGTCAAGAAATGGACTTTGATCGATGTTGTTGCAACACAAAACCACACACTAAAACTTTTTAATTATGATGACAGTGTAAAAGTGTGGATGGTGCTCACTGGCAGTGTTCATAGCCTTTATAATTAACAAATGGACAGTGCAGATTAATTCTGCATGCTCTTCATGTTTCGGATTCTTTCTAGTTGCTGCCATCAGCACGTAGGAAGCAATAAGGCGCGAGAGAGGGCCTGGTTTTCATCACCTCTGGGGTGTTAACAGGCATCCTCGAGGGGAGTGATTATCTCACAATAACCATACCACCTGGAGCTACCATATTGCTGCTATAAAAATTCATTAATGTAAGAGAAAAACATGTATTTTTGTGCTAGAGGATGGAGTTAGGAGTTCAGAATGCTAAAGAGCTTTATCAGGAGCTCTGGTTTGCCTCTATTCAATTCTCTATGAGAATATTCACTAGGCTACTGTACAGCTTTCTCAGTTTTGTAAACTAGACCTCTGCTTTAGCAATACTTCTGCAGCAGACTAGTATGAGAGCCAAAAATTAAAAAGAGATGGCACAACCATCAGAGAACAGAAAGACACATTCCTCAGATTGCCTTCTCAAGGGGAGTATCTCAGAAGACATTCTACACACAGTTTTCCAGAATAAAAAGCACAAGGAAATTACAAATCAAATTGGATAGGAGTGTCTATAATTTTCAATGGACTAATTTCTGTTCAGCAATGCATTTAGAGTATATTTAATTTGAATTTATCAGAAAAGTATGGAATGAAGCACATGGGAATACAATAACTCATTGTCTGCTGTTCTCTATGATAATGTACCAAACTCTTATCTAATGACTTTGATGTTAATGGAGTCATACACTCTGCCTGACCTCTTCAGCACTGGATGGATGTGTATGTGCTTTTTCTGTCCATCAGGTTTTATGCTTCACTCTCAGCTTTCCTGTGAATCTTTTATCTTTGCTTCTGCTTCATTTCCTCTTTAGTAGGAGGGCAGATTTTATTTAAATTATGAATTTTAGTTGTACACTTGTAGGGATAATTTCTTGGATTTTAAAATTAGAAAATTTGGAAGAAACTCTTAAATTACTGATGTTGTGACTATCTACTTCCATCTTCTAGCTCTTTCATAGAAGTTTATCCATGTAATGTAATTTGGCTTGTCTGTGACCCAGAAACAATAGGAGACACACAAAAAGCATCTTTACAAACCTCCTTTTCCTTAGGAATTTCTTTTTCTTTTCTGTGCTTAACATCTGTAGCATGGATGTAAAGATGAACCTCCTCTGTTGTGGATGTAAAGATGAACCTTCCCCTGACTTTGCAAATGGTGATGGAAGCCATATAGTCAAGTGAATGTGGCCCAGGGAGTGCTAAGTGGCCGTGATGACACAGAAGGCTTCAATTTACAGCTGTCTCCTGCTCACCACATGTTTATTGTGGTTAGTCAGCACACACAGAGGGTAAGGTGAGATTATCTTTGGGAGCAGGGAGAACTTGAGGATCATTTGCTTGTACAGAACCTCTTAGACACTTTAGTGCCTAAAGCTGGGAAGGCAACTTAGGTTTGTTTTTCATGAGTCACTGTGAAATGTTAACTTCCCCTGTAGACACAAAGCATCTGAGCTCTACAAAATATATAGGTGTTTAGGAGATATCACCTGCTCTTGCTGGACTGAAGCTTATGGCACAACTGAAAATGTATCTATTCTGTCATTACCATGGGGCAGGAGAACAATATATTGTTTCTTACATAGCAGCAGCAGTTCTTACTGTGGTGGCCCAGACAGATTCCTTTCTGTGGTGCAGGGAATGGCTAGAACAGAAAGCTCTTCTGTTAACGCCACTGAGACTTGGATTTTGTAAGTGGACTTGTGTTTTATCAATGATTATTAAATTACATAGTACAAAGGACTTTATGACATTCTGTGAGTGTAAGAAAGCATGACAGAGAAAGGAGTCAAAAACATCTTGTGCAACACCTTATTTGGTTCCCAGGTAGTTGCAGGGAAAGTCTTGTGAAGATAAATTTTTGCAGATTTCTGGTGCTACAAGAATTTGTTGGGATATTTTCTGTGGCAGCTAACACCTAATGCAAAAGAAAATGACTGTATAACTGCTTAAATTAGAACTTGAGAGCTTTGCTGTCTATTATAACATTTGGCATGTGCAAGTCAAAAGTCTTGTTTTTGTGGCTTGATCTAGTTCACCATTCTGGCTTAGAAAAGTAGCTATATAAGACACTATATAGCTATATAACTATATAAGAAGGTTCTCTGGGTGTTTGTTTTACCCTAGACAGAGCCTAGAAGCATCAGCAACTCCTTGTCTCTTGCTGAAATGGAAATCTAATCAAAAGTAAATGCCATTCAAGATCTTCATGCAGCTTTACTATTATGTTCAGGATTGGAAAAAGGACTGAACCAGAGACATAAGAGCTCCTGTAAGATTGATACTGACAGGGGTTAAATGAGCCCGCAGTGCTCTGTAGGGAGCCAGGCATCAGCAGGGACGTGTCCATCTGTTTGATTTCTCAAGACTGCAGTAGAGCAGTTATGCCTTATGATTGATGTCCAAAGGAATAATTTCTTATAAATTCCAGAAACTAATATGCAGGAGACTTGGCTTTTCTTCTCTCTTTCAAGATACCTAATGACAAGCTCTTTTAGATTGCCATGGAGTGCCATCACTTAGTGTTGGTCCTTGTTCCTCATAATTTCCAGCTCCTGACTTCACAAGAAACTCTGCAGCCTGGAAATATGACATTAGATGATGCCTAAGGCACAGTGTAAAGGTAGTATCCAGTTAGTATCCAGTAACCAAATGTGATAAATTACTAATGCCAGTCAATCAACATGGGTTTGTTGTTTCACTCTGTTATTGGTTTTCTGTTTGTTTTGAGTGTCTGATGGTCTAGACCTGCAGACTGTGTTGCCTTTAAATGCCACTACACAGACAAAAAAAGGCAAATAATTTACTACATGATATGTTTGTCCTTCCCAGATTTTTGGCCTGACTGATGCTATTAGTTTCTGTGACTTTATTTTTCCTTTTAAAGAAGTGTTCACACTTTCCCTGTGAAATACTATTTTGTTCAAAATCTGGTGCTTGCAGCTTTCACATGCTAGATTATATGGTTCATGAGTTCTGCTGTGTGAGTTTTTCTTCATTGTGTATCGTAGCTCATGGTGAGCTTCACAGATCTTGAACAGCTCTGCCTTTGATGGATGTTAGTACATTTTCTCAATGGCTGCCTTTTATTAGTTTCAAAAGATAAGTCTGGGTAGCCACACAACCAGGTGTTTATGTTTGTGAAGGGCACTAGGAGGGAAAAAGGGAAATCTCCTGCTCTTTACCAGATTTTGCCCTTCAGAATATTTACATCTGCTTGGTATGGTATTTTAACATAACATTGAAACTGTAGGAAGCCAGAAATGCCTCCCTGATATAGAGACAGGAACTGCTGAGATTGAATTCATTCATACTTTCTGAACCTCCAAGCCCCTCTCTGCTCAAAAAATATTCAACCCCCAAAAGTTTCAGATTAATAATTTTAAAGAAAATTACCACTTACTCCAATGGAAATTCTGGATTCCTCTGTTATGCATGAACATATGTTGTTTGGATACTGGAGGAACCCTTTCAGACAGATGAACTGTGTTTGCTGCATATGTCTGTTTCTAGATCAGCCCAAAGTGGGAGTAGCATAAAGGTGTGGTTCTTGAGACTGAGGGCTGTACACAAAGTACAACCATTTAAAGTACATAGAAGCCATTTAATGTGCACAAGAGCATTGCTGCATATTCTTGAGCACCATCTGCTGGCATTTTCTCATCTAACCAGTATTTGCATAATTGGAAGCATCTCTCTTCATAGAATGTTCCTGAAAGAGGCAGGAGCTGAAGCCCTCAGGAAAATAAAGTCTGTTTCTTATGTAAGCTTGGAAAGAGGCCACGTAGAAAAGGTCTGGAAATAGCTTTGGAAAAGACTAGCAAGATGTTGCATGAAAAAGCCCTAAATGCAGCATAAAGATTTTGTACTATGATGGTCAGTGCCTGGAGTAAGGATTTTGGCATTGCTCATCTCTTTTTATTCTGCAGCAGGTGTGATACCAACCATCATCTCTTGCCAGAGTGCTACCAAGCCAAGGAAAGGGACGGAAAGGGGCTTTCTATGAGTTATTCACCAGTCAAGATGCCAGATTTTTTAAAGAACCACCTGAGAAAATTATCAGAGAAATGTGAGGAGGAGGGCAGTAGAGACAAAGGAAGGAATGTTAACATTAATCTATTTTGGCTCTTTGATGCATGGATACTCAATATCCACATGTCCTCTTTCAAGACCTAGAAACTCAGTACAGTCTCCAAAACACATCTGAAGAGATTGTCCATAGTATAGCCAATAATAAAACACTTAAAACCAGGTGAATTAGCTTTAAAATACTTATCCCAGGTGCAGACACCTGCAAAGTCTTCAAAACCCTTCCAATTAATCGGCCATTTAGCCTCACCAGGTAGCAATGTTAACTAGTCCCCATGTGGCCCACCAGCGACTCTGGTTTAGTCTCATTTCATGAACATGGTAGTCCTACAACAAAATAACAACAAAAATTATCTCTATATTACATAAAACTAAGCTGCTGCTATATATTTGTGAATTTTTATTTTTTTAGCACCTCTAATGTCTCCAAATGTCATGAATGTTATTCTGAGTCTTGTTGTGGTATGTACCTGCTGTATTTTGTACTTAGGATTTATGACAATTCAAGGAAAACAAAGAAGAAACACAACACAGGGAATCCTGTTTCCTGCAGAAGGCCTTATTTTTACTGAGGTTTTCTAGAGCTCAGTGAAGTGTCAGACACCTGCTCTATCCCTTGGTAATTTTTTGCAGAGGTACAAGATGAAACTATTAGCATTTTCAAAGGTACCAATGTTTACAAGATCTGAAGCAATCATAGCTCAAAAATTTTTTTCAGACATCTCTGGAGAAGTTAATTTCTGGTAGAATAGATGTACATGTGAAAAACATATTACACAGTCACTATGCAAAATACCAACCCCTTAAAAATGATTTTAGACCCATGATTCTTTTTGATGCAGCTCCTTATTTCAACTTCAAGGGGTGTCTACCTCTTCTCAGGAGTTCAGTGCTGTTTCTGAAAGCAGGATGAGTACTGACATTCAATACCATTGAGTATTCAAATGATAATGCAACTCTATTCAGATCTATTTAAAAAGAATATTTCTTGAACTAAAAGAATAGTAAAAAAATATGTACCATAGTCTTATTTATACAGCTATGGCATACACAAGTTTAGATGCCTCTTACAAGATGTGTGCTTGTGCTTTTTTATCAGCTTGATGCAGCTAGACCTAGAAATATACTTTCCATTTACAAAGAGGATAGAATAACCCATTAAATCTAAGCCTTTTAACTTTACCTTCAACACAAAATGCTTAAAACTCCCCAAAATTAACAAGTATATTCAGAATAATGCATTGTCTATCAGAAACAAAATTATAACTGAAATTTAGCCTTATTCCCGTCTCCAAATTCTCCAATTTTTTTTTTCCAGTCAATTGCTTTACTTTCCAGAATAAAGTCACCACAAGAAACTGTGGCACTCCAACTAGTGATTAAGTTTGAACTAAAGCTTTAATTTGAATTCAAATCCTTCACACAGCTTTTGGGTTTTATATCTTTTTCAGTGAATAATATTTTCCTTAGTTCTGAGAGGAAAGTACTTTTGCTTTACTATTTCTGCAGATGGAGAAGCGTGGAAGGATACAAGCAGCATCAGTGTTGTTTATAATCATTATCACTGGTAAGTAAGGAATATTAAATTCTGACATCTTTAGCCTTCAGATAAAACTGCTTTCCCAAGCCAATTTATAATGTCTTGTCCTGGGAGCTTTATGTGGAGATGGAAGAGATATTAATATTATAAAATAAAAAAGGAAGGTAGATTAATGGTCTTGTTACTTCTGAACTTCTCAGTTGTACTATGCATTTATTGTCTTCACTTATTTTTTCTAACCAGTGTAGAACTGTGGAGTACTGTGTGCTTGTACCAGTTTTCTTGTTGCTGAAGTGCTCCAACAGTTTGTTACAAAACCAGTTTTATTCTGAGGAAGAGGAAGACTTTTCTAAGTGGTATTGATAGGTGATAACTGCTTACGTGGGTATCATTAACCCCTGTGTATCCAATGCAAGGTTTATATTCAAGACTTAAGAATGTGCATTGAATTAATGAGCTTAAAACCAAACTGACCAAATAAAAAACAGAGGTAAAAGAACAATGAGATTTCCACCAAAAGGCTACAATTACTTGTGAGACAAAACTAATATAAACCCATCTGGAAAGGTGGCTTTTTGCAAATGCCAAAATGAGGACTTTGTGCCATAACACTTCCCCCTAAGCAGGTAAAATAGAGGTTAAGCTGGACTCAGGGAAACCAGGCCCTGTGCTGACCCAAGGCCACTGGCATATAGGTGCCCTGTAAGACTGGTCAAACTGAGACTTTTTCACGGGTAAACCAATGGGTCCAGAATCTGCTTTTTCTTCTTATCTGAAGAGCATGGCTTATAACCTTAGGTCAACTTCAAAGACGTTTTGTCAGCACAGCGCAACTTCTCTGCTGCCATTTAAGGTAAGGCAGTAAAAGTTTTTCCTGACTTGACAATCCTCAGACTTACCAACCTTCCAGTTTTCTCTCATTAGAGAGGACATCTAGAAAGATTGAATGTTTTCTTGCCAGTATAAAAACTGCCTCCATTGTTGCAAACAATAGACAGTTAAAGAAAATCGAACAACCTAATGCTACACACACACACACACACACACACACACACACACACACACACACAAAAAAAAAAAAAAAAAAAAAAAAAAAAAAAAGGAAAGTAGCAAAGAAGAAAAAGACATTAAAACCTAGGACATTGTGGCAATTAATACTGCTCAGTATTGCCAGCACTATAAAACAAGACTTAAAGCAGTTAAAAGTTAAATTACATAACTCAAGACTGCTGTGGCCTGATTGAAAACGATTGGAATTAATGAGAAGGCTTATGTTGTGTGCCTGCATTATGGGAGGCAAAGACCAGACTGGAGCACAGGCTTACATTGTTTAAACTTGTCACACATTTTTCTGCTCACACAGCTGACTATTTTCTTCAGCTCAGTGTAAAAAACTAGATCCATATGACCAAAAAGAAGACAGTCTTTAAGTCATGTACCACAGTCTAGTTGTGTCAACCTTACCCAGCAGTTAGTTCAAGGTCTCCCCTGATTCCCTGTGGTGGCCTGTATGGTCCTAAAATGTAGTTTTTAACTTGAGGGGTTTTTTTTTGGCTGATTTTTTTCAGATCAAAGTGTGCCAAATACATGAGTGCAGCTATGTCTTCACCTCATGCAATGCATGTTGCATTCACTGAGTGGTGGCAAAGTCACAGCAGGCAACTCCTTGCTGCACCTGTGAATAAGTGTCAGTTTTAGCAGACATGGACATGCCAGCAGGGTGGGTCAGCACAAGACCTGGCCCACCTAAGCTCTTCACCATCTCTGTACTAAATGCTGAAGAGGAACTAACATGGCATGCAGAATTCATTTTGGCACTTGCACAATATCATGTTTCTAGATTAGCTTATATTATTTTCTTATGACTTGCTCGTGTGGGAGGTAGCCTGGGAATTGAGGACACTGTGGAACCAAAAGGAGACAGCTGCTGTGGGGTGCTAGGTGACCCTTATTTTCTGGAGAATGGAGTGGAGATGCCAGCCTCTGTGCTGGTGGAGCTCCCAAGTGACTTGCAAACTGGGAAACAGCATCCCAGAGCCTAAAGTAAGCTTGATTAGTGAGATATAAGATTAGCAATGGGGAGGAGACAGATACCTGTCCATATCCATGATACCCAAAACCTGCCACCCCTCCGAGTTCTTCTTGGTCTTTCCTGGTCCCGATACCCAAGTTCTAGACCTGTTGCTCAACTGTCTTGACACCTTTCTGTTTCTCCCACAGTGCTACTGCCATATCCATTGCAAAATCAAATTTCCTACCCTTCTTCTTCCATACACCATGAAAAAAAAGGAAATTAAATTTTTTGTCTGTAGTCTTGGAATAAAATTCATCTATACATATTCTGCTGAAGAGTGCTGAATGGTTCTGGAAAAAAATCCCCATCAACCTTATAGCTAAGCAGAAAGACAGTTTTAAGCAGGGTATAGGTATGGTAGAGCTTGGACAGAGGGAGATTTGGGCAGGCAATAAGCTTTACTGCATTTTAAAAGAAGAAGATTCTTGTCATGACAATGCCCTGTTTCTGTGTCCTAATCTGTCAGATAAGGGTCTTCTAAATTAACCTCATCTTGAACCTGAATGGCAAATTCTTGTACCAAACAAACCCTGCTGAGAACAGACTGGTACTTATGATCTCTGACCCTTTCACCAGATAATATATTCTGTATTCCAGTAAAAGCAAGTTGCAAGTGTCTGCGATATGTTCCAGGAAATCAATGTTTTTTTGAGGAGGTAAACTAACTTTTCTAGCTCCTCTGCCCTTGTCTGAAGTCGGAAAAGTCTTCAAAGATCATCGAGTCACACAGTTAGCCCGCACTGTCAAGTTCGCCACTAAAACATGTCTCTAATGCCAAATCTTTGTCTTTAAATACCTCCAGGTATAGTGACTCAACTAGTATCCCTTGGCAGCCCGTTCCAATGCTTGGCAACCTTTTCAGTGAAGAAATTTTTCCTAAAAATGCGTGATCACACTCCTCTTCTGCTCTCCCACAGCCCTGCTGGGTGCTGGCATACTTTATGGAATTCCTCCCATGCTGCTGTGGAGGCAGTGAGGAGTAACAAAGTCGCCTCAGGTGCAGTGAGGCACTTTTCCATTGCTACTATCTTTGTTCAATGCTTCATTTTAAAATTCATTGTGGATTGATTGGGGATGACATAATTAATGACTTAATGGGTGGCATTATTTGCTTCTGAGTTTAACAGTTCTCTGAAGTCACCAATGCCCTTTAGGCTGCAAATGGAATGTTGCTGGTAGATTTGTTTCATTTGATGCTTTTAGAAATCCTCCCTCTAGCCCCAACAATAACCTATTAAGTGAGAGGGATGGGAACTGGGTTTATGCTGCTGCTGGTTAGTACAAAACCTTCCTATCAAAGACACATTATCTAGGATTTAGTGGGTCATTGGTAGCAAGGTAACCATCAGAAAATGCTACAGTTTGGCATCACCAAAGTAGCCTCAATCTATGAAGCTTAATCTTGCATGCTGTGATTCATAAGTACACCATAAAAAAAAAAAAAAAAAAAAAAAAAAAAAAAAAAAGAAATGGCTCTGCAACAGCGAAGTAAGTTCAAGGCTGCTGCAAATGGGGGAAGAATAATCTCAGTGGATGAGAGAAGAGCAATGAGCATGTATCAAGGAAAATTCAGGCTGGATTTGAGAAAAACCTTTTAAATTGGAGAAGTAGTGAAGCACTGCAATAGATTTTCTGGGGTGGATATGGATCTGCAGAACTGGAAGTCTTTAAGAACTGATGAGACAAAAATATATGAGATAGGACATCACTGAAGCTTAACTTGCCATGACATAGGACAAGCTAGATGACCCCCTGAATTTCCTTTAAATTATTTTTTATCTAAAAGTGTAGTTTTTATTGCATGGCTCTTGACATTTTATGCTTTGCTTGTAGTACTGCATTCTGGAAACAAGGACTGTAGCTGTCACTTCACACTGTGATTCTGAAGATGAATTCTAAAATGTGGTTAATCAAAAAGAAATAAAGTAACTCCAAAGGAGGAAACAGAGTGATTTTGAGCCATGCCTGTGTTTGTGAATACTTTTTAATGACAAAACTAGAGAAGTCTAAAATATAGGGTAGAAGAACTTCTCTCTGATGAATGTTCCATACTGTCATGAACCTTGCATTCCAGTAACAATTAAATTTTGCTAGCGGCAGAGATTTTTAAAGGCTTCCCAATGCCTGAAAAACATGGATGCTATTGTCTATGCATATTTATTTATCCCTTTTTAACCAGGAAAACACTTTTACAGTCATTACAGCAGTGCTTTAGAGAGTTTAGTGTAAATGAGATGCTGTAGGCAGAGGAAAAAAAATTGTGCTTTGGAGGTGGAGCTCCCAAAGGAAACTGAGTTCTGGCTCCAGCTACATTTTCTTGCTAGAATCCTGCTATTTAGATAAATGTCAGACAGGAGTTCGAAGCTGAAAATAGCAGCAGATGATGAAAATAATTCTAATCGCTAAAGCAAGATACAGAAACAGCAGAATAGGAAAGTGGTCCTAGGTGAAGCTAATAAATCCATGTCTGACAGCCAGATGCATTGGAGTGTACAAGTTATATGCTTTTATCCAGGGAGATTTTTGGAGCAAGATTGAGGTTTTAATGTGATTGCATTCTTGTGACAATTAGAAGGAACTGCATTATTTGTTGCAAGGAGAGGGCACGGAGCAAAGGTCACCGAGTACTTGGTCTTCCACACTGAACTTGAGTCACCTTTGGTAGCTAATTCCGTGCTCCATTTTAAACAAGAAAATAGAGGTAAATATTGCAATAGCTGAGAAAGAATGGAGGCTCTTCTGAGCATAGATGAACACTGAATGTCATGCTAAGAGAATGGCTAAAAGACAGTAAGAAATAAAAATTACATTCCCTATTTACATTCCTTTGTTTATTTTAAAATACAGTTGTCCTATTTTTATGTTATTGTTGAAATACATGGATATTTAAGTTACAGGAATAAAACAAGACAAGAAATGCAACCTCTCCTTCCCCTATACCCTCCATTTCAGCGATTAAAGTAGTGTGGATTCTTTGATATTTTAAATTCTAATTCCTTTGTTGTGATTTTTATGGTTGCTTTGAAGGTTACTTTGTTGCTTTTTTTGTATTTTCTTTCCTAATAGTTTTATCAAGAGATGCTTCTATTGCAGCTAAGGCACTTAAAGGAAATACATTATTTAAATGTGAAATGGAAAGAGAGAAAATGTAAGACTACTGTGCATTTTTCTTTGCCATTCACAGACATAATAATAGAACAACTCAGAAGACAAAAAAAGATATAATGCAGGAAACTACATACTCTCTTGACTTATCTGCTAACCACATTCAGATGTGGTCCTTCCACCTCTAACTAACACCAGCTTTGCTTCCAGAATACAAACAAGTAAATAGCTTATATCTATGTATTATGAAGGGGAAAAAAGCAAGGCATTGATTTAAAAAATGGCTGAACAAACCTACTGCTTCTGACAGTCAAAAAGGGTCTTTCTTTCTAACTGCTTCCATGCATTTATACTATGTCAACCATCCTCAACCCAATGCATTTTATTATAATAATAATTGTTCTTTATTGCAGTAACATGTAAGGATTCCAAATAGGGTTCAAGACCCTATTATTCTAGGCACCATCCATGTGCATAATAAAACCATCTCTGCTGTAAAGAGCTTACGATCTTGACATATGACAAGGCATAACAGTAAAAGAGAACAAACAATTGCAGGGGAGGGGTGGAAGAGAAGCTATCAAGAAAGCCAATACACAGGGTGTGCTAAGTAGCAGTGTCTGAACACCAACTGATTAGCTATTGTCAAGGGCTTTGTATAATCTGTAGAAACAGTTTTTCGCTGTGCTTTCTATATCACTTAGTTTCCAGTTTATAAAATGCAAATTTGGTCGTTACACCTCTTGAATAAACTGCTGGGAGGAGTGGGGAAAGGAAAGCTGAAAGGTGGAAATTCTATGGGACCTCTATAGAGAAAGACATAAGGATATGGGAGCTTGGAACCAATCATACCCAACACCTGTATACAAGTACATTAAGGGAAATTTCACTACTTTAGTCTTTAAAAAGTCTAAAGGAAAGTGAGATCACTTTTGATGTTAATATCTTTACCATACACCTATTGCAGATATGGGAAAACAATGCATATATGCAGTTTGTTGGTGAAGTATCTTATTCTTCCCCTTGTTAAAGAGTTTTTGAATAGTGAACATAGTCATTTGGATGCATGGTAAAAAAAAGCTGAAATAGCTTCTTTGACTGAAATGCAGAGATCGAGATCTCAATTTTCTCTTCCTATTCTTGAATTACACGATCATAACACCCTTTCCCAGAACAGAATTTATATGGATTTCCTATAATACACATGGGTGCTAGCATCCTGTAAATTTTCTGCTAGTCAATTATTATGTGAGCATATAAATGAGAATGGATTACCACAGAAGATGTGAAAGTAGAAATAAAGATATCTGCATTTTTTTTTTCTGTCTCAGCAAAACCTTAAGAGAAACTGTAAGTAATGGCAGTTCCTCAGTTTAAGCTTTTAAATGTAATGTTCCTGAAGTACTATTATTTGCTTCTTTGAAGTGAAAAAGAAGTTGTGGAAAAAAACATGTGGTAAATAAAGTACATTAATATGCCAAAAAAAATCATTTAATAATATTCCTCCAGGATGTATATAGAGAATCAGTATACAATTATAAATTCCTGGCTGGTCCAGGAGGATCTGTGCTCAATGGAGAAATTCTGTTATGCCTTTGCAAGTTGCTCATGTTCATGATGGTTCAGACAGCTCCCCAAACTTTTCTGTAGTTTTCTCTTTTGCCCAGTCAGCACTGCCTGTTCCTCACTGGCACATGTGCATTTTGCTATCAGCACCCCTATGAGTCATGCTCTCAAGAGTCTCCTACACAAAACTGTACAGTGATGCTAGAGGTGCTGGGGGTGCCTCACACAGACTCTCAGAGTTATCTCAGATGCCTGTTGCTGAGGATCTGTTGGCTGTGAAGTGGGAACACAAGGCTAGGAGCTGTTGTTGACTGCAATTGCCTCTTGGGGACCAGGATACTCCTGTGAGCTGCCTTGAACGTGAGAAGGTTGAAGATGCTAAAGTGCCTGCAGAGCTGAGGAGACAGTATGGCTCCCAGGGGGACATGACTGTGGTGGTGGTAGCAGTGAGAAAGGCTCATGGATCCAGTTTTTAATGGCTGAGCCACTTTCAGAAGAGCACTGGTTGAATTTAGGCAGTTAGTCTCCTAACTGGCCTGGAGGTGGGCTTCTCCAGAGGGACATTCAGAGCATACCCACGTACTTTCTCTCAATCTAAATTCTGTGTAGGCATTATAAAGTTATTACAGCCCTGTCTCTGGGGAGTGATCGCACTGCAAGTGAATCCCACAACTTTGTGATCTTATTTTGTTAATATAGTTAGCATAAAATTTTGCCATACATTAGTCAAAAAGTTACAATAAAACAATGTTTGCAAGTAGCTTTTCCTTTGGGCAATGAGCAGGGTTATGGCTGTGTAACTAATTGTGCTGTGCATCCATTCTCCATGGGAGGCTATCAGAGAATGGCCTTCTCAATTCCAGCAACTATTGCTATCAACAAGTTTTGCCCTAGTCCAAGATAGCCATCACCTCCAGAAATCAGTGATTATTGTGAAGTGCTTTTCTCCTTCCACTGAATTCCAATAGCTCTTTGGCAGCTTAATCCAGATGTCCCTTAGATGGGTAAAATAAACTGTGATCCCACCTTGGTGCTACCTCCTTTGAAAGGGTGCAATGAGTAATCAGCAGAAACTCTGTGGCAAAGCATTACTCCTTTAGAAGAACTTCTCTAAAAAGTTTTAGCTGGAAAACTGAAATGCCTGGTGTCTCCATCTCTCTGGCTTAATGCACTAAAAGCATTAAATATATGAGCCTTAGCTTTTGCTCTTTTCTTATATTTTCCTCCTGGCTGGGTCAGGTGCTGCCTTCTTTGACATGATGGCTTTGATGTATTGTTAGAGTTGTTATTTGCAGATGATGTGGGGAGCCTGGGGAACCAAATCCATCTGAGCATTACAGTGGGTAGTGGCTTGTCTGAGAGGTGGGTTCTGCAATAGTGACTCTAGCTACCATTTTCTCAGATTCAACCTTTTGTACACAACTGTTTTGTTAAGGAGTGTAAAGCTGCTCTTTTCTGTTTTCTGTATCAAACACGTGTGAACACACACACACACACACACACACGTGTACACAGGTGAAATTTCCTGTATATGTCCACACATGTGCTTTTGCACTGAATCTGTGAAAAAAACCAAATATACTTTTCCTGCTGGGCTGAATTGTGTTCTACTGTTCGCCACTGTTTTACAAGGTGGATTTTAAGAATTTAACAGAAAAAATAAAACCCATAGGAAAAAAAAAGCTAGTTTTCAATCCAGTCAGTGTCAATTAAAAGGGAGCCTCAGATGCAAATGCCACATCAGCACCAATTTTGTCACTAAGAACTTTAAGATCAGAAGCAATTACCTTCAATAGCACCTTGTTTTTATGTGTCTACCCTTCATAGCCTTGGCTAGTAACTCGGCCTACACCATAATTTACACTGACATCTAATTTCAGTGGATCTGCAAGCAATCTAACTGAAGATGGAGATACTGAGAGTGAGGAGTCCTGCTTTATCACTGCAGACATAAAGATTCATTATTTTTTGCCAATTCAGAAAGTGAGACTTATGGGAATGAAGCTTTTTTTCATGTGCGTATGTGCCTGTTTTGCATATCTCATTACTTGAATTATTTCCTGGTTTAGGCAAATGATTGCTGCCTTTAACTAGATGATTAAACACTCTAACAGCTCACAAAGGAAAAAAAAAAAACCAGCCAAGTGCTACTAGCATTCAGTAGATTTACCATTTTCAAGCGTCTCTGCAAAATGAGAGCAAAAGAAAAAGAGTGCATTCATTGCTAATCATATTCCTTGAAGTATAGTAGAGACCTGGCAATTTTATATTGTGCATGAAAGTAACAGTATTAGACTAAGATTATTTTAAGAAACACTTTTATCATTTTCTAACTGACAGAGAGGGCAAGGCTGGCAGGTTGATGTTTCCTCTTGAAACAATGAGAGAACCCCACAATGATGTGATTAATGACTTGCATCCATTTTCTCTGATCCTCAAACTTGAATATAGAAAGCAGAGCTGATCTCCACACTATTATCCAGCCTTCTATTCAGACCAGGCTAATACCAGCACAACTTCTTTTGTGATGATTTTTCCCGAAGCCAAGAAATTTGCATATCACAAAGAATAAGGTTATGTAACCCAGTTGTTGATTTTGATGGTGCAAAGAACTGTCAGGGTTGTGTTTGTCACAAAGAGTGTGGTTTTAAAGTAGGTGTTAAAAAAACATGTATTCTTGCTTGTTATTTTACACGATGCAAAACTGCTCATTGTTGTAAATACAAAATTAGTAAGAGAAACGCTTGTGAGCTGTATGTCAGCATGTACCTTTTCAATTAGTGTTATACAGATGATGAAACAAGACAATTGTTACTAAAGGCAAGTCTTGCATCTCTGTTTGAAAATGCAATTGCCCTTACAGCTCTTTTTCACAGAGTGTTTTGAGATTGTTGTAGGTCACTTTCTTACAAACTCTTGCAGAACAGTTGTAAATGCCATAAATCAAAAGTTTAGGTGACTTATGCTTTTGGTTCTTGTTCTTAAGGTCTGCCAGAGAGAGTGACCCGTTTCAAATTGGACCAAAAGACAAAGAGCCTGAACACTGAAGGACACTCAAGTCTGACAAGCATTGCATAAGGATCATGATGTGAGGGCAGTGTACTTGCTTAATACATGACTTACCACTTTTGTCCAGTAGCACATGAAATGATCACCACAATGGGAGGGAATAAGGCAGAAAAAACCTGCTGTGAAAAGGGAGAAGAAACATGGGAGGGAGAAGTTCTTACTCATGCCTCTTGTAAAAGTATTGGCTGCAGGTTCTTAAAGTATAAACCAAAGTGATGAAGGGACAAGCAAGGACAGTTTTACTGCTTTAGTTTCTTACCATTTTTCCATGATGGGAATGCAGGTTTTGTAAAGCATAACCTGTGGTACAGAAGTTATAGCAAACAAATAAATAAATACCAATGCAGATGAATATACAAAATTGACTCAGTCAGATTCCTGAGCTCCTAGTACTTAATCTTCTACTGTAACACAGCTGAATTGGCAGAAGTGGAAATGCATTTGGAAAGTTCAAGCATTTTTAATCCTGCTGCATAAATTGAGCTATTAATTCTAAATTTCAGGGAAAAAGCACTGTTTTATCAGAAACAGCATTAGCACATTCTCTACAGAAAACATTCCACCTAGTATCATTTAAGTGGCCCTAATTAATTTAGTCAAAGCAGCAATAAAATTAACTTAAACACCAACAGCTAGATGCCCACATAAAGGGCATTTGGAACCAAAATCTTTTTGATCTTTCAAAATAGCTTTTATTACTCTAGGTGTTACCCTGTTTGCAGGGTAATTGCTATAAGTATGGAAACATAAATGGCATCAGGCCTAACTGCACCTTTCCTTTGTACAGACATCTTTTTCCCTTCCTGGAGGGCTGGGAAGTCAGTCACAGCCATATAAGGTACTCACAGGGATGGCTTGCACCTGGAGAGTAGGCAAAACTCATCCATCCCTTGCCCTGCACCTCCACAGTGCCCACTCAGGGAGATGTTCCAGATGGTCTCACTCCCCTCATCAGACTTCATTAACCAGGTCCAAATGCTCCAGTCTTTCTTTAGTAGAAGCTTCTTCTAGATACAAGGCAGCCTTCTCAGAGCTGAAGTTATTGAGGCAGAACAGAGACCAATGACCATTTCACCTTCCTTGATTGATTTTCTCAGCAGTTACAGAAATGAAGGTCCTGAGAGCTCTGCAAGATCTTTACACCATTCTTCAGTGAACCGTCGGTCTTTTCCCTTGCTTTTTAGTTCTCCATTGACTTCTAATAACCTTTCTGAGACACCAATTTATTCCATTTGAACAGGAACTTTCCACATGAGAGTTTCACAGTACTTGGGGTACAACTTAAAGATAAGTTTATACTACTGGTTTCAGAGGATATAGACATAGAGGAAACCTCCTTGAGCCTTCCAGACAACCAGACTTAATCTACTTCCAAAAATCCTTCCTGTTCAAGATTCTGAAATTGGAAGCTTCATTACAAATGTAATTTTTGTGCATATTTTTAACATAATTTAAGTCAGCTGTGATTACTTCTTTCAATAAAGTTTTGTATGATTAGCTCTTCACTGCTGACCCAAAGATGACCCATCATTTTTGCCTTCAAGACTTCTTGTTAAAGAAAACTAGTCAAATGCAATATGCAGAAACATCTGGGCCTTTTTTTTTTCCTCCTTGATGTAAGTATCTTTTATTCACTATAGGAATAAAATGAAATCTTCATCTGAATGTAAATCTGATGTGGGGGTTTTAGAAAAATCTGGCATGATACCAGTCTTTCCTTAAAATAAGTTTTGGTATAAACTAGTTCCACTTTATCTGCGCTATTGCTTCATATTTTTTTTCTTTACTCTCTGTCACACTGCTAATGTACAGTGCAACTACACTGCCTTTATGTTTATTTATGGTTTTCTGAAGAAAGCCTCTACCTGCTTCCCATCAGGATTGCTATTGCTCTATTTTTCTTTTATAGCTGTTGCAGCAGTTTAATGTCCTGTACTATTCTCCACTTTGTTGTCCAGGCTTTTTGCATTAATCTAGGAACATTATTTCTCCCAGAAATCATCCTATTTCCTACATGAATTAAATTCAGTAACTTCCATAAGCTGCATTGACTTATATCCTCATTTTTTTTTTATTTTTTTTTTTTTTTTGTGCATGCGTGTATGTTTCATTTTGAGGGGGGATTTTTTTATCCTCCTGAGTTCTATGCCTCCTTATCCATTATTACAGTTCTTGTTTACCTGGCTTTTCTTGTCTCTGTTTACTGAAAACAGATGTGAATTATGTCCCAATGATATTTCTAATTTCTATGTTTTCTCATAATACCTGCCTACACTCAGGTTGTAGAATCTCGGTGCTCCAGGTATTTAATAGAAGTCAGTCTGATTGGAGGGTGCAGAGACACCTTTTCTGTTGCAAAGCCCCTGATAGACCTTTAGGGCTCAGACCCTTCAGGGACTTACACAATCTTGCATGCCCAAAGCTCTCTGGCAAGGATGCCCACTGTTGAGTCGCTTCCCAGTGTTGGTCTGTGAATAAGATCTTCCACACCACTTAAGTATCTTTAGCATTCTTTTGCTGGTATAGGCAGTAATCTGGTTTTAATAATCATCAGATATGAGAAATGTCTCACCTGCCAGTTCCCTGTGTTTACTCCTATAGCCAAGAAATGGTAAGATACAGTCAATATATATGAAATACAAATATTAATTAGTCACTTACTATATTTAGAGAAAAAACTACATACCTAAAAGAAAATCTGTATGTTAGATCATCTCAAAAAGGTTTCTTTCTTTCTTCAATCAAACAAGCTGTCCAGATGGTTAGATGGACTTGCACACACAAGGATTTATATAACTCAAATTATTTCTCCAACAATGTCATGTTCACCAAAGAGAGGCCTTATTTTGAAGATACATATTACCTGATGTGCCATGAGTTTCTCTTTAGATTCAGACATTCAGAATGTAAATTCATATCTGAAGAATTAATGTGAATTCTAACTTGGCTTGGATACCTGTCTGAATAAACTGCTGAAATTGATTTATTGAGCTAACTAATTTTCATAAAGATTTATGCTCTTTGGCAATTAATTCTAAAGCCACTGATTATCTAGGTTTTAGGCCAACTATCCTAGTTCATTAGTAATCACAAATATACAAATCACTAGGCAAATTCGCCTTTCCACTAAGTGAGTGGGAATCAACAGACAAATATCATCATCATCATCAGAAGCAGCAGCAGCAGCATGTCCCCAAATTTTATTTGTAACAAATAAATTTGTAACTCATAATTCTTCTTACTCTTTTTTGCTTATTCTCGTCCTTTTCTAGAAAATAAAGATTACTCTAAAACAACTTCAGCCTTCACTTCTTTTAACATCCACCCCAAGCATACCATTGAAATATTTTGTCCAGAAGGGATGTTTGGAGCTCATTTAATCCTGCTCAAAGTAAACTCAGTTTCAAAACTTGATCAGAACCGTTTTGAAGAAATTGAATATTTCCAAGCATTTCCAAGCAGATCCCTCTCTGGGAACTTGTTCCAGAGTTTGGTCACTCTAACCATGGACATGGTACACTTGGTGACAGTTTGAAGAGAAGTCTATTTCTGTCTTTGTAGCTCACTTTTACATAGTTGAGAGCTGCAACCTGAACTACCTCTTCCTCCCCACCCTCCCAGTCATTGCTTTCTTTTCACCAGGCTGAACAAATAATTTTTCTTTGGAGTCTGCATGTCATGTGCTGTAGGCTATCTTGTAATCAGTTGGGAGGATCCAAAACTGGAGGCTGTTTTGGATGGAGCTTCACAAGAGCAAAACAAAAAGAGATAACCATTCGTACCTTCTGGACACTTTTGCTGCCCAGAATGCTGTTATTCTTTACTGCCATTAGGGTGCACTGCTGCCCCATGTTCAATTTTTCTGTCCCCTATGCCCTTTGACAGAGCTGATTTCTAACCAGTTACCTCCAGCTTGGGGTTAATGTTATCCCAGGCTCAGGACTCTGTCTTTGCCTTTGCTTTCCTTCACCTTCACGGGTCAACTCTTCATTCATCTGTCAAAGTCCCCTGCTTCCCCTCCAGTGTATCAACTGGTCCCCACTGTTTGCTGTTTGTAACAAGATGATCCTATCCCAAATGTTTTTGGTAGTATCAGTCCTTGTACTGAGCAATGAGGAGAGTCAGTTTTAATCATATCCCTCTTAGATTCTGAACTGTTGACTGTAATACTTCGAGCGCAATGGTCCAGCCAATTTTTCCCTCCCCTTGAAATTTGTCCTTCCTGTCCACATCCATTCACGATGCCTACAAGAGTGCTGTGGGAGACGGTGTCCAAAGCCTTGCTGAAGTCAAGGTAAATGACACAGACTGCTTTCCTTTTGTCTGCAGAGCCAGTAATTTCATCATGGAGGGCAATCAAGATTAATTAGGATAATTAAGGATAATTATAGATAAAGGATAATTATAGAATTTCTCCTACCTTTTATCAACTTCAGAGACACATTTTATATCCTTGCTTTTGTGGCTACAGTGCTATCCCAGATTCTCTCTCTGCACTAGTGACAGACTTATTAATTTCTCCTTCTAATTAGTCCCCAGTTGCATAGGTTTGACTCCCTTCATGAATCTCAGGTAGTCTCTTCCTGCTTCATCACTTCTTTTCCCTTGAAAACTCTGTATATCACCCACATTTCTCTTTGGGCTTCAGTCTCTAACTATATCTGTCTCCTGTTCTTCTCTTGAGAGCCCAGTTATTTCATTAGTGGTGCTGCAGCTTTTGCTGGTCTTTTCATTATACTTCAGAGCTTCAAAGCTCTTTATATAGAAATACATTCATTACTTGGTTGTATTTACCTTTAAGTAGATTACTGGAACAAATATTGTTATCTGTGAACTTGGCATGGACCTATGCACTAGTTTAATGATAGGTATTAGATATTTCAAAAATATACTTTGATTTACACAGAGTATAACATGCTGTACATAGTTTATGGATAGGTAGACTAAAGTTTAAAATTTGTGCACAAATTTAATATGCAAAAGGTGGGACTGCACACAAGTTGAAATGCTCTGTAGATTTGTAGTAGGGAAAAATGCATATCCACATCCGCAATTTGAGTTGGTAGATGCACAATTTACATACAAAAGCTGCAGAGATGGGCTTTAAAAGGACATAGTAACCTGCTGTATATCTTGGAGTTTTGGCAGGCTTTGATTTGTGCCTAGGTAATTGTCTTATCCAGCAGACCTGAAGGATCATTTTAAAAGCTTTTAGATGGTGACCAAGAAGTATTTAGGTGTAAAAAAGATTATTGTAGTAAATGAATCTTGTCTAAAAAATAGCAGAAGAAAATTTGTATGGCGTTCATTCAAAAGCACAATTGACTTTATCATTTTTCTTGACTCAGAATTTTGGTTGTAACTCTTCTGGCTCACACAGTTGAAAAGAAAAAAACGGCACATGCTCCCCTACCACTCTATTTCTTATCCAGAACCAAGAAATTATGTTTCAGAGGAGGCCATTTAAAGGATGACCAATTTCACTGCAAGCATGTGGGCCTCCAGCAGGTTAGCATGACTCTTGCTGCAATGACATCTGCAAGTACGTATCATTGCCGCCGTGTGCCTCCTAGTGTTTTCCGTAATTCCGTGTCAGAAACTACATCACTTACTGCCTGCTGCATTCCATACTGTATTCCAGTGCTTAATACCATAATGGACATATTATGCTCACCAAAACAGTATGCCTGGGAAGACAGGTAGACACTTCTCTGTATGCGCCTGCAAATGCAAACTGCTCATACTTACACGGTTTTACCTACACAAGAAAGCATAAATGAGAGAAGTGAAGAGATTTTGACTGATATATAAAAGAAATATATGTATTTCTTGAGACATCATGACATGTACAACATTCTCATTGTCCAGTATATTACTTTTGAAATAGCTTTTTTTTCCCTGACTGATGACTTATTTCAGCAAAAATGTCTTTTCCCCCATGTAAGTGGATTATGATAAATGGATAGAGAGTGCTGCACTTACCTCATAAATTACTTATCAAGTAACTTGGTACTCCCATTGAGCTTTCTTGTTCTTAGAGCATCTGAAGAGTGGGTGGCAGAGATCCTATTGTGGGTACCTAGCACTTCATTCTCTCTACTTAAGACAGGATCTATGGGACCAAAGTGTTGGTGCTTGTACCAGGAGAAAGGCATTCTAGTCCCTGGTGCTGATGTGTATCTGGCAGAGCTGTTGCATTGCAACCTCATTCTAAATGATTCCTATGCAGGGTCTGAAATGACGTCCACTCATCCCACTGAATGCCAAAACCAGACCTGCAATAAATGAAACAGACTGAAAACAGCTAAAAGACAGCTAAATACGGTTAAAAGGCAAGAAGGTTCTGATGGAAGTGTTGCCAGGCTGAATCTCTACAAGGTATAATGGAATACAAATAGTTTTCTGTGTTTTAAAGAACACATTAAAGCACAGTTTGAAAAGGAATCTTAAAGAATTCTAGCATACCAATTGTACAAAGACCTTTAATTTAGTGTTTTTTTCCATACACATAATCCTGCCTTCTTTTTTTACAGATTAAATACAATTTTTTTCCCTAGCAAGATGCTTTTTTTTGACTTAAATTGAACTTTTACTCCCCTAACTAATAAAATTCCATTTTCTCACCTAATTTTTCCCTTTTTCCTGTGGTTTTACACCAAAGAAAGACTGAATGATAAGTTCCTTTTTTTTTTTTTTTTTTTTTTTTTTTAAAAAAAAAAA